>WSYH01013515.1:0-16943 GCA_036426205.1 Ascaphus truei
CCCCCTCCCCCCCTCTCTTCCTTCCCCGCCCTCCCCCCTCCCTCCCTTAGATCCTTTTTATTGTTTGAATATGTTTTATATGCGTGTATATGGATATGTGCATATGGGAGACCACAGTTCTGGGGCACAGGCACAGGCGGAGGCTGCTATGCACACTTCCCTGCAGCGCGCCTAGAGCCTGTGTCCCCGTCAGCCTCCTCATTCTGTGTGGCAGCGCTCCTCGACGGCCATCTTGGTGAGGGCAGCAAGCCCCTCCGCCTCCTCTCTCTTCCGCGCAGGTGCCGGGATCCCGCGTGTGGCAGCGCTCCTCGGCGGCCATCTTGGTAGGGGCAGTAAGCGCCCTTGCCTCCTCCCTCTTCTGCGCAGGCGCCGGAGGTCCCATTCGTGGCAGCACTCCTCGGCGGCCATCTTGGAGAAGGCAGCAGGTGCCTCCACTTCCTCCCTCTACTGCGCAGGCGCCCGGGATCCAGCTCTCGCGGGAAGACGGTGCGGGGTGATGACGTCACTGGACAAGCCCGCGAAGATCAGTGAAGTTCCCGCGCGCCTCGGGGAAGGAGCAAGGGAAGAAGCAGGGGAAGATGGCTGCCGGCAAAAAATGTGAGTAGGACCTGCTGCGTTGTAGGGCGCTGATTCCCTTCTCCAGGGACTGGTGAGGGCTGCGGAAGGGGTCCCAAACGGTCCCGAGGGCATGAGGGGCAGTGTTGGGGTTGGTCCATACCGTAGATTCTGGCGGTTGTGGCTAGTGGAGGGTCTTTCATGCAGGGCTCAGTGTATCCGTCGTGGGTTAGCTCATGGCTGCGCGGGGGCGCCATCTTTAGCCACCGCATGGCAAGGGGAACTCTGAGTTGATCCTAGGACCCTCCTAAGGAATCCCTCAGTGTCTTCCATATTTTTGAGGATATGTGCCACTCCGTTTTTAAAGACCATGAGGGCACATGGGAACAGCCAGCGATATCTAATCTCTTGATCTCTTAGCGTTCTGGTAACTGGGGTCATTGCTCTCCTTTTTGCTAGTGTGGCAGGTGACAGATCCTGATACACTTGGAATCTTATTTTCTCAAACTCCACTACCTTCAGTTCCCTTGCTATTCGGCAAGTTTTTTCTTTGGTGCGGTAACAGTGGAATCTAAGCACCACATCCCTTGGGGGGTCTCCTTGCTGAGGTCGTCCCCTCAGTGCCCGGTGGCATCTGTCAAGAACTAGGTCTCTGGCAGCCATGTCTGGAAATATATGTTCCAGCCACCTCAAGGTAAATTCCTCTGGGTCAGTTATAGCTTCTGGGACCCCTCTCAGCCGAATGTTACAGCGCCGGTCGCGGTTCTCTGCGTCCTCAATTTTATCCTCTAGGGAAGTGACCTGTGCCTTTAAGGCGGATATTTGAGCCTGTGTCTCTGCTGTGGATGTAGCTGTCTCATCTGCCCTGAGTTCCAAAGCGGCCGTACGCTCCCCTATTGCGTCCACATCCTTCCGAAGTGCCCAAAGCTCAGACTTAAAGAATTGTTGCATATTGGTGCAAAACTCCTTCATGTCTTTACGTCTCATTATATCCATATCGTCTGGTTCTTCAGGTGCGGAGTCCAATTCTGGGTCTGCTGATGCTGATGCTGATGCTGTCTGCACTGGAGATTCAGGTACGTCAGCCCTGGCAGCCTCTTTGCTCTTAAAATAAGTAGACACCGGCTGTGTTTTTTTTCTTAAAGTCTTAGTTGATGCCATGTCTGTATATTTAGACACGTTCTGCAGATACTGGATTATGCAGATGCTGTGTTTTTGCTGGAGTTAGATCGATTTGAAACGCCGGAGGGGATGGAGCTCACACTCTAAGCTGCCATTCACCTCCTTGTCGTGCACGCCTCCTTTGTGTGTCATTTTAATAGTAAAAACTTTATTGCACCAGGAGGTGTGCGCTTTCTCTTCTTTTCTCTTTTTCTTAGTGTTACTGGAGTGCTGGGTGGTATCCCGAATTGTGAGAGCAGCACCCTACCTTGGACTAACTGGACTGAATTGAGTTACTGCTACTTTAAAGGTTTTCCTATGGTCATCAATTAATCGATCACACAGTGTTAGTTAACCACTTATTTAATTATGTAGTTTGAGTGTCTCTCTCTCTCTCTCTCTCTCTCTCTCTCTCTCTCTCTCTCTCTCTCTCTCTCTCTCTCTCTCTCTATATATATATATATATATATATTTATTGTGTGTGTGTTAGGTTTTTAGTACAAGTGTGTTTTTACCTCCTCTGTGAGCCTGGGAGGTAAATCCACTTAGTTATAATTTATTATATATGTATATAGTTATTCTTTATGCAACTTGAATAGCATCAGCTCATACGTTTGTCTGAGTCAACAAAATGTGCAATTATGTACAGTACTGTGGCATAACCTCCAAACTCAGCAAATCATAAGACATTCAAATGTGGATGTGAACATTTAGCCCGTTGTGCACCTACATTCACATAGTTTTTCTGTGGAGACGTAGACAGTCACATAAATACCTAGATAGCAAAGTATTTGATGTAGTAGTACCAGTCAGTAAAGGCACGATGCAAAATGGCAATGCGCAGTTGTAGGCAGTGGAGCTCACTTAGGAAAAAATAACAACACACTTATTGCTTACAGACATGAGTAGCCTTAATTGTCAGTGTAGTGTTCATGGGAACCCAACGTTTATATACTGAAAGGTTTTAAAGATATATTTTTTAAACATATTACCTAAAGGGTGTGCTATGGTTTAAAAGTCTCCAACTGACATTCCAATGTCAGTTTGTACAACATCAGTCTTTGCACACCTGAAAGAATCACGGTCCTATATTCAGGAACAATACGTGTTTTGACCATGCAATGGACACAGAACTAGTTGAATTATATTACAGGTAATGCTACTGTACAGTATGTCCACATACTCACATCTAAGGAGCAATATTCTCATTTCAAATCTTACCTACACAGAGGGTCATCAGCATCCATGGAAGTAGGAATGTGAATGTGGCTGAATTGGCTGTGCCACTGTCTAGGGCACCACTGCCCTCAGAAATGGGCACACCAGCTGGGCACATGCCCATACAGGCAGGGGGTCAGTGCAGCACCAGCACCGGAGACACTCAGAGCAATTATAATAATTATTACTAATGATGTTATTAATTGTTATTATTAATACTAATCATTGATATTATTCACAAGTATGCTATTCATTTCTATTATTAATTATGATAATTTCTATTAATGATAAGTAATTGCTATTATTAGTAATGATGATATCAAATTATTATTATTAATATTAGCGTGGATCATAGTTTCTAAGGACTGTTTTGTGGTGTATTGATATTTTTATAAAGGACCACATTTGTTTGTAAAGTGTACATCATGAGTTCAACTTTAGTGTAAAATTAATAAAGAATACTTTATAATACACATATAGTAAGTCAGTTCATGTTCTGCAGTCCATAAATTGCTTTTATGGATTGTAAGGATGCAAAACATCATCTATTCAGTCTATATGGCCACCCTTAGGGTGACATAAAAAACTATGCATTTTTAGAAGCAGCTTTGATAACAGAGCTATGTGAATTCCAGTGGTTGTAAAAAAAAAAATGTGAATTTTTGGAAAAAACGATCGGATTGGCAGTGAAACCACATCTAAAAAATGCTTTTTCACATGGATTGGACATGCAATTACGGCTGAGAGAATAGTAAAGCATACCAAGCCAATCGGAAAGGGCTCTTTTTACACAAATTGGAGCTACTAGAATAGGTCCCAATGTGTCAAAAGTAGGACTCTACCTTTACTGCTACAGCACACTTTCAATGGTATAAAACCTGCATTACAAAGCCACATTAAACATTAAATAGCAACCAGTAGTCTGAATAGCAATTCCCTTGACAATACCATGCTATCCCTGAACAAGGCACATGATGGGGTGCACTTGGTCCAAGTTGGGTTGTTCTGGTTCTATGGGCAGGTGAAGTGTCTGGAATGGGGTACGATGGGTCCAAAAGGAGCTTAGCTTGGTCTGGAGTTGGGTGCAATGGTTCTAAGGTGGGGTGCAATGGGTCCAAGATGGGGTGAGCTGTGTGCAATGGTGCCGAGGTTGCTGATCGGTGGGGTGAGCTGGTTTCGGAGTGTGTTGTGGTGGGTCTGTGTTCGGTCCCTGATCTCTTATCTGGTGCACAACCAGCTTTCTGGGGATGTTCAATCGCTATGGTTTTTGCTTTCTTCTTCCAGATTGGCCAAGTGTTTTTAGGGATCACAAGTCGCCTGGTGTTATCAGCAAGAATCATGCGACTCGTTAGGGCCCTCAGTGCTGTAACTGAAACAGCACTAAGCATGTTCTTGCATCCGTAGAAGCTAGATTGAACTATCGTTGAAACAAAAGATGGAGAAGAGCGAGGAAGCAGAGAAGTTCTGATCAAGGTCAGCCTTTTCCATCTGTTTATATGACACACCAATTTATGTGTACCCTTACAGTATATACAGCTGATGTGATCGTGCCAGTGCTACCAAGTTGGAACTTGATTTGACATCTATTGTGTTAAGGTGTCAAAAGGTGTCCACTTCTCATTGGGCCAACATTCATACTTATAATATAAGGTACTAATTTTGGGTAGAGCCGAGTTGGTGATTTGGTGTCTATTTAGACAAGGTGTCAAAAATAGGGCTCTACCTTTACTTCTACAGCACTCTTATAATAGTATAAAACCTGCATTACGAAGCCACATTTAAAAAAAAAAAAAAAAGGATATTACATTCTGAATAGCAACTATGACCAAAAAAAATGTACAGTAAGGGATTCCCATCCACGACATTACAGTAGTGAGAAGTGTGGGAAGGGAGCATCCAGGTGACACTACACTGCATTAGGTGTCATGCTCAAGGCAATATAAAAGGTCTGTAGAATGGTATGCAAGGTCAGAATCGCGTAAGTACACTATTGTATACATAGCACTGTTGCTCCTCTCATGTGCTTTTCATAGAGAATGTGGTGTGCAGTATGCCTCTGTACTCTATTTCTTCTTTAGAATTTTGTCTTTCACGATTTTCCACTTTGGCATTCAGTAAAATAATGTGTCTGTCCCTGAAACCTGAACCAAAGTATCCAATCAAAGTTCATGTGTGGGGAGAAATCTGTAGACTTGGTCCAGGACCTATAGTTATATTTGAAGTTAAGTCCAGTCCAAGTTTCAGTGTTGTGAACAGTAACGTTATCTTAACGTGACCCTGACCCTTTTCCAGGGGAGGAGATTATTGAAAGAAACGAGATGGCAACAGGGTTGTAGTACTGTAGTAATAAATCAATTTCCTTTCATTTTAAGTTCCGGGAACAGCTGACTGGTATTGAATACTGTTTTGAACAGCTTATTCAAATTTGCACTTTTGGTAAAAAAAAGACAGGATGAGGGGGAACAGGCCATTACTGTAAATTGTATTCTAATTTGTTACTAATTTCCTAATCCATAGACAGAGTAATGACAGAATGATAATGATTCTGCACAATGCATGTAAAAAGTGTATTGCAGGTATGTATTGAAAACTTTAATTGCAGAGGACACATCACACACAGCTTGGACATGGAGGCTTAATGGGAGGGCCAGGGGCGTTCTTATGATTTATGCTAAATGTGGCTGCAGTGAGAGTATGGTGAACGAAGAATCAGTTGTCTTTGCTTAATTCATAAACCGCATCGCTCTGTGTTTGCATAAAGCTATAGCCATGTATAGATAGGTGGGGGAAGGGTAATTTTGGACAAAGTTGGCTATGTCATTTCTTAGGCTATAGTACAATATGTATTTAATGTTTTTCTGCAATGCAAAATGTGTGCCCAGGTTTTGTTTTATTTAATCGCCATTCCTACTTTTTTATAGCAGGAAAATATGACACCTGTACACTGTTTGGGCTTTCAGTATCATCTGATGACACCCAAATCTACATCCCCTGACCCCTACACCTCTCTTGTTCCATGTCACAAACTATCTCTCCGCAATCTCGTCTTGGATGTCCCACCATTACCTGAAGTGTAACATGTCCATAACAGAACTAACAGAGCCAAGAGGACACAAAGCACTTTTTGTTCACAGCTGCATTGAAAATCAACCACCCCAGTGTATATCTGCATTACCCAAAAGGCGGATAGCCTGATGGGGCTCTCCAAGAGCTGCTCCCCTCTGCACAGGACACAGTGTTAAGGGTTAACATTTGCTTGTACTTTGTGGAATGTCAACCTTACCCACTGGAATGGTAATGAGTCAAGAGGACACAAAGAACTTTTTGTTCGCAGCTGCATTGAAAATCAGACACCCCAGTGTACATCTGCGTTGCCCCAAAGGCGGACAGCCTTTGGCGCAGCTGAAGGGCAGCCAAAGGGTGTGAACCGTTTGCTTATGTTTGGTCATGTTAAAGCTGCTCTATCTCAATTGGAAAATCCCAATTGTTGTCATCACTAAATCACAAACCCTAAAAATATACCGGCTCCTTGTTTACTCAGGGGTACAGATAAAAATACCAAAATGGACCTGAGGGATATCTTGGGCCTAGTAGACAATCACAAGTGCAATAAATGTAAAATTTGCAATACAATGATCACTCAAAAATCAGTGAATTCCCTTGTTACAGGCAACAAATATCAAATCACCAATTTCATTCATTGTTTGTCTACTGTATATATGTGGTCTATGTTATGCAATGTAGCTGTGGACTACAGTATGTTGACAGAACTGAAAGAAATCTCAAAATACAAACAGAACACCTAAGAAATATCCCCAATATCCTACAATTACAAGCATAATCAAAACCTCTCACTCATCTGTTAACCTATTTTAGAGATTTCCGTCAGTGCAGTTCTGAACACGTTAAATTCATGGGTATAGAGAGGATAACCGGTAATATCCGAGCAGGGGACAAAGACCTCTTTCTATTTAAAAGAGAACAATATTGGATATTTACCCTTAAGACCGAGTTCCCTGGGGGTCTTAATGACTATGTGGAGTTAACCCCTTTCTTAGGTGAGTCTCTGCAATTCCTACATATCGCTTGGATTGTTTCCTCTCCCCCCCCCCCTCTTCCTTTCCCCTCCCCTCTTTTCCCCTCCCTATGGAAGGTTACATAAAGTCTTCTCCCAGCAGATGTGGTGGGAGCTGAAATAGTAATGCAATTCAAACATGGTTGGGATAAACATAAAACTATCCTACAGTAAATATGAAATGATGTATGGTTAACCACTTCCAGTATCACATTGCACAGCCTGTATAACCATCCTCACACTGATGTGACCTAAAAGGTTAAAACAGCTGTCTGTGAGTAGGGTTACTGGCTATATACTTATTTTAACCAGGCTGTGCTGATAAAGCCTTGCAATACGGCAGGCATAAGCTTATAGATGTCCATGTTAAATTGGACAAGAAGCAAAAAGTGACACTGAGTGCTCATCTGCATGTCATTACCCAGAATCCCTGGCTGCAGTAGAACCACTGTATGGTAAGAGAATGGTAAAAGGCAGGTTTGTGGACCTGGCTGAGACATGTGAATGTGCTCACAAGTCGCATTTTTATTTGATAAATGTAAAAGAAAGACAAAGACCAAATAGGGCCAAATGCTTTTTATCTGACATCACATTCTTTTATTTCTAAGTTTTACATCATTTGGTATAAAACACAAAACCACACCAAAAGATATGCTTCTTGAAAATGCAGCATAGTGGCACACACTTTGTCAATGTTTGTTAACATTGAAATTAATATGTTTAGTCTGACTTGGTTAATGTTTGTTGCAATTATTGATTTCCACTAATAGGGAATTTATTTTACATAAAGCACATAGGTAATAACCAGGAAGAGAATAAAGTAAAGTTATGCTGGTTGTGCAGTTGAACACATCTGGGCTCCTTATATATGATCACCACAAACATAAGTTCAGCTATTTTTCATAAGAGCAAAACATGTCCAAGTCTGCCCCTACTGACACTTCCCGTTCCCCATACTAATGACTGCTGATTTCCTACCAGCTTTAATAAAAAAAGGTAGACCAGAGCTCTCTCCCAAACTTGCAAATATCAGTAATAGCCATAGTAAATTATACATAAAGAAATATCCGTTCACTAAAAGGGGAGGTTAATATTGAATGTACTTGATGATACAAACTGTATCTCGGTGACTTCAAGTGACTTGCAGCATAGCACTGCTTAGTAAACATGAATATATGTAATGGTTATACATGTATGTTTGACTTTAGCAAAATGTTGGCCATCTATGAAGGAGAAGAGTTCCTGGAAATGATGTTTTTTGAGAAGACCCATTTCCAGAAGAAAATAAAGTGATGAGCTAAGTCAATTGTAAAACATCATGATTGCAATCAATCTCTCATATTATTCCACATTTTCAGAAATTATTCTCTCTTTCTCAATATATTTTATCATTACTCATTTGGCAGGACAGAAATTGGTGCTATAATGTATAATCAGAACATCATAATAAAATGATAGTATGAATTACTGTCCTCGTATTTTGCACAATGTAAACTAAGGAGGATTTCATTACACACAATGTGATTTATTTTTGCACATTCTGAAAATTATAAAAGCTACATATTCATATCAAATACAAATGATGTAGACATTGCTACCGACATATAACTCTGACATTTATTTACAAATGTGCTTCTGCATACTAATTCTCCTAAGTACTGATGAAAACATAAAGTACTGTCATTTTGTTTAACAAAAGTGAAACACACCGCTCATAATGTCCTAATACGAATGAAACACAATTATATTGTAAGGTGCATTAGGAGTAATAATTGACATATAGAAATAAGATCCAGAGGATCCAAAGTACCCCAATTACTGCACTCAATATATATTGTAGGAATATTTCAGGACAATAATAGCCCTTCAGATATTGGGGCTTATGCAGAGAGGAACGTTAAAAAAGTTTAAAATGGCTGTAAAATAGCCACAGATTTGCCGTTAGTGAAGGTGTTATGCAGAGAACGTCGTTAACTCATTTCGGCAAAACACTGCTAATTGCCAACTTTTCCTGGCTATTTGAAACTCGCCATACTAATGCACATATTGGCATGTTCCAGCGATTCGGAGCTTCTGGAATACCATGCTATATTAGCATGGCGAGTTTCAGGTTCTCGCCACGAGTTTGGCGAGTTTTACAGCTCTGAAAAATTTTCTGGGCACTTTTAAAAATCGCGCCATTTTCTCCCGAGTTTAAGGATTTCTGGCTAGTTTTTTCACCAGAAGATGGCGCTATTTCCTTATCTATGCTCTCTGCATAAGCCCCATTATCTGATTGGCAATCATAAAATGATCAAGTGGACCAGCAAATATAGTAAAACAAAAAAATGTATTGTCATTTTGTTTACCTACTTTTTAATATTCTATCACAAAGAACAAACTTCCATTGTGTGTATATAAACGTAACTGCCTCTCCTGAGTGAGACATGGTTTAGGGCAGTGCTGCTCAACTGCAGTCCTCAAGACCTACCAACAGGTCAGATTTTCATGATATCCCAGCTTCAGCACAGGCGGCTCAATCAGTGGCTCAGTCAAAGACTGTGCTGAAGCTGGGATATCCTGAAAACCTGACCTGTTGGGAGATCTTGAGGACTGGAGTTGAGCATTCCTGGTTTAGAGTTTGCCTAGGCAAGTAACTAGACCGGCTGCGATCCTTGTGTCTTTTCTTTGAAGGACACACTTTAATCAACAGCTTGTGCCCATGAACTAGTCATGTTAGCCCAGATTTACTAAGTGGTATTAAGCCTTCACTTAGCATCACATAATTCTATAACCTGTGCAGTTGCATTAACACCGTTTTAGATTCAGTATATGAGCAATGTCAGGCACCTAAACGTTTACAAGGTAAACACTTGAGGATTTATAGTACCTGAAAAATTTGTTTTACTAGGTCAGCAGCATAAAAATATAATTAATTATTAATCATAGATATCATTGAAATTATTAGAACTGTTTCTTACAGTTCAAATGTGAGATTTTCAATTCACATACAGGTGAATCCAACATTATTACTCCCGTTAGCACAATGTGATGTGTTTATGCTTCCGCATTATTGCCACAAGTTTTACCGTGAGCACCATTAAAACGTGCATCATCTCTTTAATAACAGGGGTTAGAACATTGGCTCCATCTGTAGCTGAATCTTATGAATTAATGAATGTGTCTACCATATGGTAGCTTCTGTCCCAAAAGAGGTGTAAGCAGATAAACAGATGCCTTTATTCGGTGGTATTGGTGCAGCGCCAAAACCACTGTATTAGTCTCAGGGTTGCTGCGACTTTCCAGGATGGGGCACTAAGAATAGAACAACAGATTGTGAGAGAACTACAGACTAGACTTTGAGACGCATACAGTATTTACTGTACTTATCGGTGCCACAAAAAATTCAGTCTGACCCATTAACTTGAATGGGCCAGAAGGTGGCCCCCAGTGCTGTAAAGAGTCTTATGGAGAAGCACCATCCTCTACATATGAGCATAAGTGTTGGAAAATGAAAAAGAACACTTGGCATTCACCTGGAATTACTGAACCAGAGAGAAAATTGATACAAAATCAGTTTAGGTTGCTTTAGATACATAGGAATGAACAGAAAGTTCAAGTGGAATATAGGCAAGTAATTAAAAGACTTACAATGGAGGCACTACAAAATATAATTAAATTAAATGTAATACAAGAATATTAATATTAAGACCCCTTTATGTATAATCCCTGTAGACCTATGAACTTTCAATGATTTTCATTTAGTCTCACAGATCTGGAGGTACAGTAGGCTCACTGTTTTTACTATCAGAAGTCCCATAGACTTGAATGAACTCTCCCTGATAGAAGTCAGTCTTTGTCCATTAATATGCAATACTGTATAAAATATCACTGATTTGGATCATTAGAGGTTGATATCTTTCTGCGTGTTATTTTTTTGTCGTCTTTACCTCTCCTCCTACCCACTTTGCAAACTTTTATAAAACAGTAACCTACCTGTCTAGAAATAGCGAGCAAGGAAACCGTGTCATGACAAACAACTGTGGCATTCCTCTTAGCCATAGTCAAAATAGCAACATCCTGCAAAAATAAAAGAGTTTCATTAAAATGTTTCATACATCTTTATACACAGTATAGCAGTAATATACTCAAAGGCACAAAGAGAGGCCTTCATGAAAGGTCATTGCATCAAGTACTTCGTTCTATATTCTTGTTTCAAGACGAGTCAGAAAAAGAGCTATATTTTTGGAGTGTCCATTTCTCCAAGCTCTCACCTCTGGGAGACACCCAGTACTTTCATCATCACTACTGTATAAGCGATTGTAGATGTGTGCACAGGTGAAAACAGGAGGCAGGTTTGGGAAGAATAAATGTAGGCCTTTATTTCACCAAAATGCCATAAACAAAAAACATAGGCTTTTCCTCAGCTCAGATGCTGCAAAAACCAGGAAGCAAAATAAAGGTTTGGGCTTTCCTAGGCCAAAGTTCAGTTTCCAAGCATATTGGAGTCCGTACTGGAGTCCATATTGGAGTCCGTATAGGAAAATCCTGCACCCCTGCAGCGTACTCAGGCCAGAGAGAGACCCAGATTGCAGGGAGATCCAGACTTTTAAACTGTTCTAATGAGTCAGGTGAAAGCTGGTTAATTACCTCAGCCTGCTCTTAGGCTGAGATTAACCAGCTCACCGCTGGACTCAGTAGCTACACGCCTGTTTTCCCTGCATATCTACTGTATTAGACAGGGAAACCACATTGGCACAATGCTATTTCCCATTAGCAGTTACTTATATTTTGAAAACATGGTTAAAAAAAAAAAAAAGAAAGGGAAAAATTAGCTTTTCTCACTATTTTAACTTTATCTAGTTTTCAGCTCTGCTTTTAACTTCTATCTGTAAACCCCTCCGGTATTACAGAGGTTAACCACTTTAGCACGGAGCACTTTAGTGCAAAAGAAGATAATTATTTTTGTAACAGCAGGGCATTTGGACTAAGTGTTGCAAGTGGCTTTTCTGATGAAAAATAGATACATGAAAATCTAATTTGAAATCGCGCTTGTGTGCCCCTATGTGCTAACCTGGAATTCTTCAATCTGTGCCATCAGCGTCAATAACGAGATTAAAAAAAGAAATGTGGGCGCACAGAAATGGGCTGTGCTGGGCATACAGATGTTAATGGTATGTACTAAAAAAACAATGTTCCTGTGAATCTGTGACCCTGATGCAGAATTAAGTTACTATGTACTGTATCAACCAAAAAATGTGTTTGACATACAGTAGCACGGACGTTTCATTAAGTATATTAACAGAATGTATATTTTCACAGAACAGCTATTATAAATAATATTACACAAATAATTGATATTTACTAACACTAGTTCTAAATAAAAAAAAAAATACATATAATTCTGTTTTCATTGAAATCCGATCAATCAGGTATTCAACATGATACTCATTCCAAACAACGGATTGTGCGTTATGTGTATGAGGCCGTCACGGCACTAAAATGTTACTCTTGGTGTATAGGCCCCAAACTGGTCAGGAAGAAATATGTGTTATTAACGTTTGGCAAATGATTAACTATTCAAAAAGATTTTAATTGGTTTTAGTAAATTGAGTCAAATCTTAAAAACGTTGTCATTAGTATAATGAAATATTTAATTAACAGTTTCTATACTCTAATTAGAGGGATTAACTCCTTTGCTGCCAGTGGAGAAAATAACACACAGCTGTGTTACACATTTCAGCCTCTTATAGAATACATATAGTACTGTATTTTCCCCTATTTATTTTCCCATATGAAACATCACATTTTAGCTCTGATTTGCCATGCTTTTAGATCACTTTATTCCCCTTTCATAAACACTTTTACTACATGTAGCCCCCTTTCCCTGTGTCTAGGGTGACTATGTGTGGTGCGTTACCTGCTAGGCTCACAGAGGCCTTGTCCTCTGCTGCAGGGTGTACCTGATTTGTTCCGGTGACAGCACCTCAACCTGTGAGGGATCCTGGCAGTGCCGGATAGCCCCGTCACAGGACCCAATACAATGAACACACACAGGTATATAATAACAGGTTTACTACACTTACTGTAGATGTACTAACACACTATGCATAACATATAGGCCTCGAACGGCCTTACCCCCACACAGTGCCCCACTGTCCAATCACCTTGTCCACACCCCAGTGAGGGTTTCCCCCAAAGTACTGAGATGACCATGGCACCTAAACACGTGGTGTCCACAGGAGCCACAACCCACCCCGTGTGTGGTAGCGCTACCCACAGACCGTGTGTGAACCGTTGGTGCACTTGTTCAATGTGATACCTGCTGGGTTCTCCAGCACCCGGATACCGCCGGGTTATAGATAAGATAAGTTAAGTCCCACGTAGTCATCATCCGCGACTGCATCTGCCTCTGCGTGGGGTGGACTCCCGCTGAAGTGTCCCACATGAAGAGAGTCTATGGCCTTGCGGTGGTGATCTGGTCCCAGACAACATGCTGCAAGTACTGCACAGCGTTTCTGCTGTGTCCCTGACTCTATAGCTCTAAATGGGGCAAAGTCCCTACCTAAAGGATTGTCCATGAAGCACCTACCTGGGGTCTAAGGGGGCAAACTAGGCCTAGTACAGGGAAGCACAGCTCCCTGGGCACTACCTACTTGGTTCTACTCTCCCTCATGACTGGCGTGGCTGCAAATGCACCAAATGTATCAATACTCTCTTCCCGGGGATACCGCATGCTCCCCCACCTGACTGTCAGCCCCTGAGGCTGTGCGCGCCTCTGTAATGGCCCCCGCACCTTGGGGCCTCTCTGGGCATGGGCAAGGTTCACTGCGCATGCACGACTGTGTGTAATGTGGTGGCGCCCTGCAAAGAGAGCCGCCGCGGACCTCCGGCGACACACTCGCCACCTTAACTAGCCACAACGCTCCCTGCTACTGTGCTGGGTCCGCCTGCCACTCCAGTGGCACCCAACATCTCCCTGTGCATGCCCCAGGCTGGCAGGTAAGGGGGAACACACGGGACCAAGGGGGGGACCTGAAAACATACACATGGCCCTTTATATTTTTATTTTTGTGCATACGAAAGGAAAAAAATGAAAGACAATTTGCAAAGCAAAGTCGTAGACATTCGCACACAGGGCTGCCGATGGGGGGAGAGCCAGAGCAACTGTCCCTGGCCCAGTGGCTGCAGGAGGCCCGGCCAGAGGCCTCTCTCTCTCCCTCACCAGGCCTCTCGAATATGCCGGTGCACGCCAGAAGTTGGCCCGAGCTTCCGGCGTGAGAGGCCTGGCGCCAGAGAGGGATTGAGGCCCACATCAGCGTGGGAGAGCCAGGGCTCAGCGGCAACAAGAGGTCAAGCAACCGAATGAAGTAGTTTGGCCCAACCTCCGTCTGGGCCCAACTTTCAGTGCCAGCCAAGCAGCCAGCCGGGCCCCCCACAGCCACTTGCATGAGAGAGAGGCCTATTGTGGGAGAGTGAGGATGGCCCACAGCAGCTGGGGAAAGCCAGGACCTGGCGACCTGAGACCATCCCCAATATAAGTGTATGTATTTGGGGAGAGTATGGGGTTAGTGTAAGTTTGTATTTGCGGGGGTGGTAGTGTAAGTATGTATTTGGGGCGGCTAGTGTAAGTATGTATTTGGGGGGGCTAGTGTAAATATGTATTTGGGGGGCTAGTGTAAATATGTATTTGGGGTATAGTGTTATAAGTAATTATACAAATAATCACTATCCAAGCTCACTATATTTGAGCAGCAATACAAGGATTACTAGTATACTCCCAGGATCAAGATTAATTGCTCAGATTTAAGGGGACATAAAGGAAATTATACTATATGCCTGTGAACTGTTCCTGTTGCACCGATAATGGACTGTATGTCTTTTTCCTCGTGTAGAGTTGTAAGTATGTATTTGGGGGGTAGTGTTGTAAGAATGTATTTGTGGGTAGTGTTGTAAGAATGTATTTGGGGGTAGTGTTGTAAGTAGGGGTTGGTAGTGTTGTATGTATTTTGTGAGGGATTGTGCGGGTATTGTGGAGGGGTAATTATTGGGGAGGGAATTCTGTGGGGGAAATTGTATGGTTATTGGTATGTGTGTGTCTATGTGTGACAGGGGGAAGGAGGGAATACGTATGAGGGGGGATTCAGGGAGTGGGAGGTAATTGAGTGAAAGCAGAAGGGGGGCTGTAAGAGGAAGTGAGAAAAAGAGAGGGGTACGAGTGAGATAGCGGTGGAGACAAATACATGGAGAGAGGGGGGGGTAGAAGAGGGGAGGGTGAAATGGAGCGGGCTAGCATGACCGCAGACAGGGGACGGGAGGATCAAAACTCTAGTCCTGGGCCCCAGGAAATCTGTTGGCCACCCTGTTCACACATCTCGAGTCACCAAAATTATTTTATTCAGACAAATTGAAACCAGGGAAGTCGACAGGTTGAAGAACCGGGACATCTGTCCTTTCCCCCTGTAGCCAGGTCCCCTCTGGCTCCCCAGACATTCGGTTCTCTCTCTCTTACCTGCAACAGCGTGAGGGGAGCGTTAGAAGATCGTTCCAGAGGATTCACCCCAGGCTCTCACTAGTGGAGGCTCAGGCCTCCTGTGAGCCTGACAGGTATAGCGCACCACACCTGGTAACATTAGGTTCCCCGCACACACTATATGCGATTGGGTGGGGGAATACCCATTACTTCCCCAGCTCTACAACCTGGAGTCCCACATCAATGTCATACGCACCGTAAAAGCTGGTGCGAAGCCTGAATGAAACCATTTCAGTTTACGAAAACAACTTTAAAAACAATCAAAATTAAAAATACTTAAACTACCATATATTCTACTTAGAAGTCCTACATTTTACATTGTGCTTTTTTTTTGTAAATAAAGGAGGTGCCAGTACTTAGGGCCACAGACAGATTTCCCGGGACTAGAGTATCCACTGGGCCGCAGCTGTCCCCCTCTAGTGTCAGTGGACTTGCGATACCCCCCCTCTATCTCCCACACCCACACCTCTCCCCCACACTCAATAATCCCCTCATCCCCAATACACACTAAGCCCCCCAATACTAACCACCCCATCTCCCCAATACATATAATACCCCCACCCATTGCACATAACCCACCTCCCCCAATAACTAACACACATCAGTCACTTATTGTAGAAACCTGTTGCTTGACACATGCCTAAACATTTCTGTTCTCTACTGCATCATTCTATTAGTACAGCCATTACCATAATAAAGGGGTGTTTATTATTCTGCCAATAGCTTCTTCCTTATAAACTCCATTACTAATGGGAAGGTTTACTGTTAATCGCTGTAAAAGCTATATATTAAACTACAAATCTATCACATAGTAGTCTGTTTCTACCTGTAGTTCTTTTTTATTTTGTTATATATTCTTAGACATTATTGAAAGCATTTTGCAGAGAGGGAGCATGCACATACAGACCAAGACCGAAACACACTTCCCACCTCTAAGAATGACACCTGGGGGGGGAGGGGAGGGAGAGGATTGCTCTGGTATGTTTAGAGATGCTCTGTTGAGCTCACTCATGTATGGGGGGGGGGAACAGGCAGGGGCAGGGAAGGATTGGCTGTGTGCAGTGATGGCCTCGCCCCTCAGCAAGTGGGGAAAAAACCTGCAGCAGGGGAAACAGAGGTGCCGGTACTGAGTACCAGACAGTACATCACAAAAAAAAAGCCCTCATTTTAGCCATATTTAAACTTTAAAATATTATAGTCATTGATTCATTTTGGTCAACACCTTCTTATAGTCTTATAATTATTTGTAAAACTCTGGATTCCCAAATTACATATATAACTTTTCTTGCTAGCTATCACTTTTAGGGACTGATTCTATATGTGCCAAAGAGGCCAATCAGGTCGTTTTCGGCACATACAGTATACTGTATGTAATGGTATTTCTGGCCCGGCCTGACCCACCCAATCTCACATTGGCCCCTG
>WSYH01013516.1:0-16938 GCA_036426205.1 Ascaphus truei
AAGCCCAATGTAAATGTATTAGTTTATGAATCTGTATTCAAATACCTATGTTATACATTTTGCCCATTTTCTCCTCTCCTGGTTTTGAAAATATCTACTGCATTTTGCAGTAAACTCTGAAAGATACAGTTTTATTATATATATTTTATGGTTTCAATCAATTTTGATGATATGCAAAAATATGCAAATAGCCCCCAGTGTGTAAGAGAGGCACAGCATGATTTGTTCTTAGTTAAATCACAGCTCACTGAAACTTGCTATACAGTATATCTGGCAAATGTGAACATGGAAGATATATATGCATACATATTAATGTACATATATATTTTTGTGCATTACAGGCTCACAAATTAATAACCTTAAATAATAAAACCTGTGCTTTCAAATTAGATTTTTGCAAATGGAAATAGAGTTAGATCCAGTGGCACATGCTGTTCAAAATTAAAGCAGTCAGTCAGTAAAAATATGCACATGTATCCAGATGGTATCGTAAATGAGAATGGCACAACACCTATTCCACAGCATCAATCTTTTTCCACACAAGGTCTTATTAACAGTGTAATAAAAATGGTAAACGCACTAACTATTTCCATACTACTCCCAACAGAAGACAAAAAAAAAGTGAAAGCCTAAAACTCCATATGTCTTTTTGCCTTAGGTGAGAATTCTTGAAAACAATGATTGATTTGAAGGATGGTGAAAAACATTTTTTTTATTTCTCTGTGGATTATATACAGTATTACAATGAAATTATTTTGCCTTACACAAGATAGGCTCCTGTGAATAGGAGATTCACGTGTATAGTCCACCACCCCCTCTAAAGCAATTGTGCAAAGTTAACACAGATGTAGTAAAATATTAAACAAATATGCCTCTTCTAAACATATGAATTAATCAAATGATTATAAGAATACTACTTAAAGACCAGTAATATTGTTTTTTTTTTTTTTAAGTCCCCTTTCTCCTTTCCCTGGGTGAATGGTTAGCAACACAGTACTTTACATAATTTTATAGGGAGGGAATAATGCAGCCTTTGAATTAATTGTATTTTTAGAAGTTCTTCAGAAAGAAAATAGTTAATACAATAAGGAACTCACAGTTATTTATAAGCATTTATACCTAAGAGGTACTGCTTTACATCTTAAAGTAATCAAGCACTGTTTGTATGTGCCATGTTGTAACTATACATTTCTATTCCAGAGTATACAACCTCTCTAACATTATTAAACAACAACAACAACAAAATCACTGGATTTAATCCAATCCGGTCACACATATTTACAGTATATACCCATTAAATAGACAAAAGGCTGGGGTTTCTAAACCCTCTTTGGGACAACCATGTATGTAATAACACGTTTAAGAGCAATCATAGAAATAAATGGCACACCACTATTAATAAAGACATGCAACTATAATTCTGCTTCTGGTGCTTACCTCCCAATGGTTCCGGCGTCTCAAGGCTGGACCTGATAATGGCACAAAAATGAAGGAAAGGAGGAGCACACAGGAGACTTGATTTGAGTTTTGAAAAACTTCAATAAGGTGTTCACAGCATCAGAGCTTTAGTACAGATAACGTTTCAGGACTAATGTGTCCCTTCCTCAGACCCAGTATGAGGAAGGGACACATTAGTCCTGAAATATTATCTGTACTAAAGCACAGGAGCCAACCCACCCAGAAGTGTGTGACAGCGCTGCCCACAATAAGTGTTACAGTTGGGGCACTTGTAGATTGATGTGATACCATCCGGGTGCTCCAACACCCGGTATCGCCGACAGAAGGGTAACAGGGATCCGCTGATTCAGCGATGTCCGCGACGGCATCCTCCTCCACGTGGGGTGGTATCCAGCTAGAGGGTCCCACCTTATCATGTATATATGTACCCCCTGAATACAGAACAACTCGTGCTGCTGTCACCTGTTTGGCTTACCAGGAGGTCTGAGCCTCCACCACTGGGAGCCTGGGGTATACTTATCATCTTGGTGCAGCGCCACCACCAGCAGGGATTACAATGTAGTGGGAGGAGCCCCTCACCAGAACCAATATACACAGTAATCACACACTGGTATGTGATAACAGTATTTACTAACACAGATAATACACCACCAACATAACTCAGCCATGCAAGACCTTGTCCCACAATAACACCTCCCGGGTGGAACCCCCAAAGTACTGGAGTGCCTGGGCACTTAACCCCGTAAAGTCCACAAGCCAGTCTCTCCCCAAAAGAGTATGTGTGGGATAGCGTGCTTCCCTCTGTGTGTTGGAGCCCGTTGGTGCACTTAAACAATACCTCCCTGGTCTCTCTCCAGACCAGGTCAATTAGTGAAAGGCTCCGTTGATCCACGTTGTGGTTCACTCCAAAATCCTCTGGCTCATCAGCTGTGAAACTCCGAAGGCGGATGCTTGTGGAAGGGCTTCCAGCTGGAGTGTACCTCTTAGAATAGTCTATGTTGAAGTGTCCTTGGTTTGCTTATAGGCAACAGGCTGTACTTCTCCTTCAGGAGTAATGTCCTTCAGCATATGCCTCTCACTGACTCACTACTGGGAAAGGGGTCCCTATCTGAGGCCTACAGCATGCACAGCATACGCCAACTACTGTGACTCAGGGGATCTACCTTGGACCTTGGGGGAGTCTGGCCTAGTCCAGGGGAACACTGCTCCACTGACCCTACCTTCACCCTCTCTGTCCAGATCCCAACTGACTGAACTCCCAGCGCACAAACTGTATCACTTCCAAGAGGGATAAGACAAGATCCACAGTGACACATCCTCCTTTGTGACAATGGAAAAAGAGTCAAGGAAGGCAGGAGGAGAGTTAGGAAGCGGTATAGGGTGGGAGGAGGAAACAGAGGGATTTTCTGATGTATGGATTCCACCTTTCCCTTAAAGTAGTCAGCAAAGTCCTGAGGTGAGATGGAGGAAGAAGAAGAGGCACATGGGGGTGGTCTGAGTAGGGAGTCAAAGCCAGGGAACAGTCGGCTTGTGTATGTTGATTAGTGAAGAAAAGTAGGTTTGGTTAGCCTGAGAGAGGGCATAATTGAAACAGGATAGCATACAGTACATTTTTAGTAAAGGAAGTCTGCGAGAGTGGAAGATTCCCTCCAGAGACGTTCAGAGGAACGAATGCAGGAACGCAGCATGCACGTATGGGAATTTAGCCAGGGTCTGGGATTAGAAGGGCGAGAATGGCAGAGAGAATGCAGGGCATGTAGATCAAGAGAGGAGGACAGGGCAGAGTCATATTACACAATCTGAATATATTCTATATCTTTACATCCATCTTTTAAAAACAACATGCTATACAATGTGGCATGGTTTCAGAGGACAAGCAGCATACATTAGCTACTAGATACTGCGGCACCCCCCATGCTTCATCACCTGTGACGCTTTCACCTTGCTCATCTTACTGCAGTGACTTGGTTCAGCTGCATACCTGATCCCATTACCCACTTGAATCTGTTACCTGTACATGGGGCTGTTTTTAAATTGTTCAGTTTCTTCCTGACACTGTCAATCTCAATTTTTTCTATAAGCATGGCGCTATATTAATATGAACTCTGGCAAAAGTACCTTTAGGATTACTCAGTCCAGTTGAATTTGATATAATAAGTCTAAAGTTTTTTACATTCCAAATTGAGCTATACAAGCATGTTGAGCCTACCCATTGTTTACACTCTCTTGCTTAATTCGGACTGGACTGCAGCCTTTTCCAAGATAATCTCCTGTAGTTGAACAAGTAGAAGGAGATTTGTATCAGGTCTATGCCTATTTGCAGCCCTTTTACTTCCAGATTGCATCCTTTTACCTGTCTAGTGGATAAAAATGGCCCACTTTAACACCCATGTTTGCCTTTTTCTTATGCTATCTGTAGGAAACACAACGCTAAATGGTTAGAAAATAAGAAAGGTTCACTGAGTAGAGAAGTGAGAAATTGTCAAAAATATCTTTTCAACATTTTAAGTGTTCTTTTCCCTTACATTGATTTCCTACGAATCTTTTGCCAAACTTTCAGAGATTAAATTGTTACCAAATTAGTAAACGTCTGACTGTATCAACAGACTGTGAGCAAAACAAGGTGTGTATACCCAATTTATAGTCTCTGCATTAAGAGAATCTACCCACTTTATGGAATTTAGGAAATTAGCATATAAAACTAAACTGAAATGCACATTGACTTAATGCTGCAGTATGATGCAATATGATGTATGATTTGTGCTTATCCGAATTCCATCTCCCTAGATTTTCGTTTGCCTCTCTCGACAGCCCCATCTCAGCTGCGGATGTTGCTGCCCCAATTCTAAACAAGTGCCAAAATTCCTATGGCCAAAACTTGCAAGTTAAAGGGAAAATTTCAAACCTGTTACAAAAAAATCCCCCATCTTGTATACTTTTGGCATATTTCTTAATATTAATTAATATTAAAATGTGTCAATAGCCTTTGACGTGTGTATTTTAGCTGGTATCTCTTCTTTGTCTATGACAACATTTTTGAGAGAGATATATCTTGGGCACTTGCTTAAACTTTAAGCCCCTTCCCCTTTTTGCCCTCCTCACTTCATCTTATTGTCCCCTTGACAGGGCTGACAGCTCCCTACCCTGGGGACATGCTCTTCAGCACCTGAAGTTCTGCATGTCGCAAGGTGACAATATGTGGGGGATTTGACCCGATGTGGGTGACAACCCCATTTTGAGGGCTTTTGCCCTTTCTTTCTTCTTTTTCCAAGATAAACATTACCTCTTATACAGTATGATCTACCTCTTCATTTAACAGAGCACAAAATACGACATTAAACAACAGAGTAAACATGTATTAATATAAACAAAAACCCAACAGAATTGTATTTCATAATATACAGGTTGCCATAAGCATTCTCAGTTGAAGAAAATGCTGTGACCTGCATGGGACCTATGAGTTTAATGTGGAAGCATCATGTTTTCCCAATGCAAGTAATCCAAGAGGCAATTAATTTACCAGAAAAAACATGTATTTGAATGATTTGCATACTTTGAATAAAGTCTCTATTGAATTTGGGTGTAGTTATTTTTAACTACACCCATGATGTTGATGATGATGAAATGGTGAATGCTTTGAACATTACTTCATTCATAATATTCATGAAGAAATAATAATATTTCACATCACCACAATCGCTTTAATTCTACATGCCATATGTTGAAAAAAAACATGAACTTTGAGATAATCTACATATTCACATTAGACTTTGAATTGGCAGAAATAATGTAAATCTCATTACAATGCTTGTCAAAAGAAGGGATATTAGTGATCCTAAAAGCTTTTAATTCTCCTGCAACATCTGTTAATCATTGAAATGTAACATGTTCACAGTATACATACTATCTATATATTTTTAGGAGAAAACGTTTTTATTCCATGGGCTAACATAATACCACACTCTACCAACACTTTGGCAAAACACTTTCATCCACATTTACCAAAGCATGCTTAGCTGTAACACACCTCATAGATAACTGAAATTAATGTTCAGTACTGCATAGCTATATCTATCAATCCCTCTGGTATCAGATCAGATGTATTATACTTCCCCATGTAGAACTGTAGTACAGTACATTCATTGGTAGAACTTTTTAAGTAAAAGGTACTGTAGGAATATTATTTCTCTAAACCACACTGGAAATAAGATACCAGGCAGTAATTTATTAAAACCGGCCACGTGTGATTTGGGAGCAATAATTGTGCTAAAAAAAGCACCAGATTTGTTGAAGAATGTATTTTTTCTTTTTGATAAATGTAATGCTGTCCCAGGGATTGGCAAAACGTGGGCACTTTGAGCATTTGTGGTTGGCAAAAAAATGAGCACAACTTTCCAAAAAGCAGCCTTGAGCCCCTTAGGTGACTGGGCACATAAATGCTCAGGCTAGGTTCCCACCCTCTACCTTGGGGTCCTGCTGTCTGACCTGTACTCTTCCAACCCCTCGCCCCTCACCACATCAGAGGGAGTTTATTTAAATCCTAAGTAGGGGCAAGAAACCAGTGTGTGCCCTGCCAGGAAAGCTGCAGTAAATATGGTTTCCATGCAGGAGCAGATCGACTGGCTTCAGGTTGAGGCCCACTCACGCGAGGATAGCTGATTGTAACAGCAGCTTGTGGGACTGCTCGTGTGTGTCAGGAACGCCAATGGTGGTCGGTCTGAGGAACCCTGGGCATAGGCAAGGGATGTGCCTGAGCGTAGCAGGCGGACAAGAATGAGCCTTTTTTTCCCTTCCAAATATCAAGTACATTAATCTTGAAATTAATATAATAATAATATTATATATATACAATATATACAGTATATATATATACAGTATATATATATATATATATATATTAAAAAAACACACACAAAAAGAGTAGCGCTATTAAGTACTGTGAATAACTGTAAAATAACAATATAAACACCTAAAGTGTGAGCGTGATAATCTAATAGTAGAGATAACCAATAACAAAAAATATTCAATAGCAATATAATGTCCAAAGAAAAAAGGATAAAGTCCAAATGTCTCTACTTTGTGATGATTTGGAGGAGGAGAGAATCCCAACGATACACTGACCACAGGAGCTCCTTGCTGCTTCAAAAGAAAGTGGAATAGCCACCCACCATAGATCTAGAAAAACAAAACACAAAAAAGCACAGCTCCATAGCGCATAACTGTGTACAATAAGGGTAAATCAAAGAGCTTTTTTGCCGTGTTTACATGGGCTTTGCCCCATAAAACTGGCTATGCAACATCAACCAATCAACTCCTGAGGAAGTCACGCATATATATATAATTAAAATGTGTGTCATTTTTCTTCAAGGCATTGAAATGCTCAATGCAGTCCTTGTGTCTTCTGTCTTGGTCCGCATGCGCGGGTATGGAACGTAATACCCCTGCGTGTCTTCACCAGGAAATGTAATTTCAGAGCTGGCAGGGAGAGCTAATATTTTCTAACATTTTGAGCCAAAGCATGAAACTTTATAGAGAGGAATTTGGCTGACCAGGGGGAGTTGTAGCTACTGCTGCGGCACAGTTTATTCGAGCATTTGCCCGTTCTGTGCCGCAGCAGTAGCCTGGCGCGCGCCCGAGAGTGACGGGCGCGCGCCGAAGCAGCGGAAGAGCGCCCTCCGATCGGGGCGCTCTCCCTACCGCTGCCGGGTCCGCCGGGTCCCCCGGAACCCCCTGCCGCTGTCCCGCGATCGCGGGACACCAGGGCTCCCTCGGGGAGCCCCTGGACGCGCGTGCAGGGGGCGCACGCTCCCGAAGACGCGTGACCGCGCGTCTATGACGCGCGGCACGCCGAGGGGCGGCCACTAGCAAGCCGGGAAATCTCCCGGCTTGCGGATCTGGCCGATGCGCAATAAAGCGTGTCGCCAGTGTATGTGGGGGAGGTGCAGGTTAAGGTGTCTGTTTTGTCTCTTGAAATGACCAATTTGAAGGGAAGCAAAGAAACAGTAAAAGAAATACAGAGCAGGAGGAGATATTATTTATTTTTATTAAAGGTGATCACAGTTTGAGACAGTGCTGTGCATAATATTTCAATCTACATTACAATAAATCTATCTATGTATATGTGCCGTGCCCAACAAGCATGAAATACAATAATTTAGAAAGTAAAAGTTAGGAAACATGAATATGAATATCACATTATTACAATAGTAAAGCTGATAGTATAAAAGTAAAAAAAGAAAGTTTAAAATATAGGGGCCTATTCTAGTAGCCTTGATGAAATCGCTGCTAAATCTCAAGTTTGGCATGTTAACACTGGACGTTTTGTCAGTTGAATTATCATGGTATTCAGAAAGACTCTGAAGCGATAGGAAAATGCCCAAACTGTACGATGAGCAGCAATGTCATCTCAGCCTCTCTCAGAAGTTCTCACCCATGCGATCTGCTGCGATGTGGCCCAGCTGCATAGAGAGCTGCACAGAGAGAGCCGCCTCTCCATGCACATATCTCGGCAGCGATCACAGAGTTTTTATTACAATTTTAATACTTCCCGAGATACAGGCCCCGTTTTGGGGTGCCAGTATCTCCTATGCTTTTAAAAGTCCCGGTCACGTGACGTGGGGCATAGAAACATTGCATGGGGCTACTGGCACCCCATAACGGGGCCTGTATCTCTGGAAGCAGGGGTCCATGGAACTTAAATCAATGCGGTTCTGATCTGGAGACCCCCTGCTCACGCACACAAGTATTAAAAGTTTAATAAAAACAACTTAATTACCGTAGCAGCTAACCGCTAAGGCAATGAAGGGGTTAAACTTGAATAGCCTGTTTATTAGGGAAGAGGGGTGGAGGACGGGGCTAGTAGCCCCATGGTGGATGGTTAGGTCTGCCAGGAAGTATGTGGGAGAAGTTAACCCTTTTACTACGATAGCGGTAGGAACCGTTACGATAATGAAGGGAATAACTAGTCCCGCTACCCACCTGGAACCCCTAAACACTCACCCCTGGATTCCTTCATCCACCCCCTCTGCCCGCAATAAATATAAATAAACACAACCCTACTACTCACCTTTTCTACCCCCAACAACCCCCCAACACATACAGTACAGTAATGGGCAAAATTACTATTATCCAGATATGGATAATAGCTCATTTGCCCATTCCAACCACCCTCACTCTTATAACACAGAGCCAGCTGACACATATCAATCATTATACTAATTAGTAGTATTAGCTCAATGTGCGTCCAGAGTGTGGAGGTAACAATCAGACCTTATACACGTGATTAACATGAATTGTTACAAAGAACAAAACTATTTTAGCAGTAATATGAATATACGGCTAATAACTACATAAACTATATATTTGTAGATAAAAACTATTGTTTAAAACAACTAGAAATGAGCTCCTAGTGTTTATATCCCACCAAGTTAATTTCTTAGTGTTTATATCCCACCAGAGCTCATTTCTAGTTGGTTTCTAGGCCTAAGCACCCACCCCGGACCCACTGTACCCACCCTGTACCCATTTAGTTGCATAGTGGTACATCATACCATATAATAATATGGGCATGATAAGCCTCTATAGAATTCAATGGGCACCCTAATCAAAATAAATTAATGCTCCAAACACACAATAATAAAACATTACAAAACTCCAAAAAAATACAATTCACTAAATAAAAACACTAGCCAGCTAATGCAATTAATACAAGCAATAACCAGATCAACAATGAATTAATTAAACCATTAAACAATCAAAACAATGAATTAATAAAACAACTCAAAATTATTTCAAACAGTAACCAATCAAGCCAATTAATTACTAAACCAACTCAAAATTAATTGTAACATTAACCAATCAACATAATTAATTCATACAACATTAATGAACTAATTAAAACCTTAAATTACAAAGAAATAAATGTAAAAAATATCAGAAACAACCTTTAAACGCATTGTCAACACAATACTGTACATCTTTAATTAAAAACGAAAAACAATTGCCAACATTTTATTTCAATAAAGCAGAAAAATACCAAACAATGACATCCACATAATAAACTGACATTGAAAAAAACAGAAGCAATACAAAGCCAGAAATGCCCCCAAAATATTGTCCTAATAATATATTAATCTTTACCCTAAAGTGGTACAGATTAATATATTATCAGTCAATGTGCAAAAAAAATAAATCAAAAAACACATCCAATGTAAAAACCTGTAAAAAAAAAAATACATTTACAAACTTCAATACATTACTTACAATTGGAAGCGCTGGCCCTCCGACTCCAGGGGAAACAGGAAGCTCACATACTCCTGCAAAATCCCAATCTGCAAACAGTTCTAAAAGTTGCAACCTTGTTCGGCGGCAAAGTGAAGCCACACCCCTCATCGTGACTGGCTCATATGGAGCTTGGTCACTACTTGGGCCTTCCCAACCCAAATTCGTATTTCACCTAGGGGAGGGGGAAATGTTTTGTAACCAATCCAGGACATTGTCTCCATGATGGAAAGGTAGTCAAGGAACCGGACCCAAAACATTATAAGTGAGGATTCTCTTGTATCTTCTTGTTGAAGAATAGTTATCTAATTATCATCACTGTCATCAGTTGATGATAAAGTTGGTAATCTGTGTATGGAAAATGCACAGCTGTTATAACCTGTATTTGTTTGCAGAGACCAGGTGGATGGATGGTACCCTTATTTGGATCCAAGCGAGGTTGTTGGATGTTTCACCTAGGGGAGAGTATAGCGATGGCTACTGGTCCAGCTATCTCTCTACCTACCCTGTCATGTATGTTCTAGTAAGACACAGACAGTGACAGGCTGTCCTATGGGGTTTTCCCTTTCCTCATGCTCACTTGCTGAGTGGCAGGAGTGGTGGTGCATGTGCTGGACCCTCCCTCTTTGAGCTACAGGAAGGAATTGCCTAAATTATAGTATGAAGTTCAGCCCCTTAGTGGTGGGTCCTTCTGTCTGTGGTTGGGGTACCAAACTATCCCTTCATGGGATAGGAGCTCGGAGCTCTGCTCCCGGCTGGGAGAGAGACGTGCTCAGTACCTCATGAGCTGAGGCACTAATTAAAACCAGAGAGGCCTCACTATTACCAGCAGGCCTTTATCATCCAGAAGCCAGGGATCTACCTTATCAACTAAAGCATTCGCCGTAAAAACATCGCAGTGGCTGCTATAATAAAGATCACCCTCATTTATACTTCTGGCTCAGCGGTAGTCTGTGTGGAGGGAGTATTGTGAGTAAGGACTGTCATAGCGGGGACCGCCTTTACCCTTGCTGAAGCCCCCTATGTCTGGAGGTGCTCACCGAGAAGAACCGGAGGAATCCCTAAAAGTCTGCCTGTCTTCCCCCTCACCATTGCTGTACCTTAGCTCTCCTGTGCCAACCATGTAACCAGCACTCCACCTAGCAATAACCATGACTAAATCTCCCGGGGGGGGGGGGGGGGAGAGAAGCATGTGCTACACCTTTTTTAAGCAAGTTTTGGATTTTAGCAAATAAACAAAACAGAGGGATATTCAGAAAGTGTTGAAGACTATGGCAGATGATGCCGGATCGTGGTGTTAATTCCTGCATCGGCGCTTAGTGAATCTCTGTATTGGAATGTTATAGGATATAATATTGTATTCTTATATAAACTGATGTACATTTAAGTAAGGAAGTATACAATATAATAATTATTTTTTTACATGTTATTTCACGCCTACAACCTCTTTCCCCAATATATTTTTATATACCTAGTGCATTGACATAGAAATAGAAAAATCATTTTGTGACAAATGGTGCGTGCAACAGATTGCTTTGTAACAAACTACTGTATAGCTCTTCTCATTCTCCAGAAGATAAAGGGTGTGAAATCGAGCCATAGCTGAGGATATTCTGACAAGCTCAAAAAGCTTAAAAAAAATGCATTCAGCCTTCCTAGAAAGATTGTAGTAGCAACTGTTGTTGGAGAGACCCTCCGGTTCTACAGAAGTAAACAGCATGATGGTAATTGCTTTTTCATTTTACTTAATTAGCTGACAACTCTGATTCTACCCACCTGGAACCATTGCATAACTTACAGGAAAATCTTCCTTTGTAGGATCAAGGCATTTCAATGTTATACATACTGTACAGTAGTGGAGGAGAATTTTTAGACTTGTTAATAACCATCTGTGACCTCAGAGGAGGACACCTAAAGGTGGAGTTGGGGCAAAAAATACCTTTCAATTTAGACAAATTGCATGGAAGATATAGATTTGAAGACAGTTTTTTAAAACTTAAACAATTAAACTTTGAATTGTTTTTTTTGGAAGGAGAGTCCCAATTGAAAACATAGAAGCAGGTGCTTCTTAAGAGATGCTAATAAATGGATAGAGTGTGCGGGGAAGCGCACACCGAAAGATATCCTATATATGGTGCTCATTGCTAAATGTAGAGAAAGTATAAGAAATTATAATACGTTAATCAAATGTAACTTTTAATACATCAATGTATACAGTACCATAAAACATAAACTTTACCACTCAAAGTGATGAGTTTAAATACTATTATTCAGCACTTTCTATGAGTGAATAAGAGTATTAATGTTCTTACATATGTAGCCAGGCTTCTCTCTCTCGCACCCAATTGTTGTATGGTGGGAAGGTTGCAGCAGGACAGGGAACGCTCCAGCGTATCGGAGGTTCCGCAACTTCAGAGGGCGACCAGGGCGCCGCCATATTGATTGCTGGCATAGGCGCAGCAGGGCGTGGAGTTTGGCTAGGGAGCAGAGGTTGTGCATGCGCAGAGACAGCTGCCAAAGCCCGCAAAGGAGGGACGGTTCCTATAGGGTGGAGCGTAAGGGACTACGAGTCCCAGCAGTCACCGCGAGACCATGTGATGCCAGGGAGCCTATCGGGTGGCGAGAATATCGTGAGGAAGGTAGAAAGGGTTGCACGGAGTGCGCACGTTGTTAGAGCTAGCGGGAGGAGGAAGGAGACGGAGCTCCATGTGCAGGGAGGCCAACAGACCCTACACTAGGCCTTATACCCCGGCCCAGTTAGGCCCTGAGTCCCCGTAGTGTGGAGCGGAGATAGGGATTGGCCCCAGACAGGTTCCAGTTCCCCTTACTGTTTATCTACCGGGACAATTTCAGAGACAGTGCATGTTTGGCAGGGGTCTGGGCTCAGACCCCGCTACAGTTGCTGCAGTCATCCGGGTGGGATCGCCCCGGATGGCTAATCCAGAATCCAGTCGCACCTGATCCTTTGTGAAGATCCTTGGCAGGCCCGGGCACTGGAGTGCCCGGCAGGTAACAATCACCAAGTGCACCAACGATATCATATTCACACGGGACATAGTGGCTGCGCAGTCACCCCTATCTATCTCACTTGAGGGTGGGGGACATATTATGCGGGGTTACTGGACACGGGGTGGGATCACCTGGTGGAGGTGGGAGTGTCCTGCGAGACGCAGTAGTTAGTGTCTCCTCTAGAGAGGGGCACCTGTTGATATATATAGATTGCCTATGCTAACGAGTAAAGTCATTCAGTTGTTTTATATGCTGTGTGTGTGTGGAGTGATATATAATTGTCCTGCGAGGAACCACTCCCCCTCTGGTGGGAGCCATCGCAGGTGGAGGCGCTGCACCAAGTACGAGGTCATTCATATTATTACGTGTGCCCCAGGCTCTCCGTGGCGGAGGCTCAGGCCCTGCGAGCCTACAGGTTATACAGCATTTGGTAGCGGACTGGGTTCATTAGGAAACAGGGCTACACATTAAAAGGTAACCCCCACGGGTGGACCATGTGTCTCCTATCTGGTTATAGTGAATATATAACAGCATATATTAACAATATCTCAAGAATTCCAAACCCAAATCCTGATCCCTATCCAGAATATGGGGTGCCATCCACAATACTACAGTAGTTTCAGCCTTCATATCCTTGTGAAAATGGAGCAATGAAGACCATAATACAGACGAGACGACGAGTATTCTAAAACTTGCCTTAAACTAGCCAGGTACATGCTGACACATTTCAGTGACATTTCTGCAGCGGCTAATGGCCCATCGGATTAACACAGCAGGGGTCCCTGGCAGTCCCATTCAGTTTGAATGGGACTGCCAGGGTCCCCCGCTTTTAATCCGATGGGCCATTAGTCTCTGCAGAAATGTCACTGAAATGTTTCAGCATTTACCCAGAATGTAACGAGCATATACCTGGGTCTTGTTGGTGATTGCCACTGGTTTGTTTTAGAATAACCGTCGGCACTACAGTATGTACAGTATGGCACCCAGAGGTACTGCTTTAATAAATACCTGTATTGTTACCTAATCCCAAGCAGGATTGCAAAGGACCTGTCACAGGGTACAGGTGTACTTTGGAAACACTGCTGTTGCTGTTTAATTAGCTCCATACAGTAAACAAACTCATAGGTTCCCAACCACTCGCATAAATCATTTGGTGTGATCCGTTTGTTTAGAGGATCACCTCCAGCCCAAATGTCAGTGCAGAGTGGTGTTTCTATAAAATGGGTGCAGCGGATGAATCCAGTCTGCCTGTCAATGTCGGTGGAAGGGAATAGTTAGTGAATCCCTTAATAGAAACCTGCAATCGCTATAGGTAACTTAGTGGGAGCAAATATGAGTCTGGTGATGGGGAGAGGGATGGATAGATACATACATAGGGGAAACACCCATGGGGCAACTACAACCCACCTCCTCTATCCCCAACAAACCAGTTACTGCTTTCATTACCTTAGTGGTTAGCCACTAAGGTAATATAAGTCGACTGTTATTTTAGTTTTATCACATAGGATTGAAGCAGCTGAAATGAATGCGGGTCAGCTCCGAAGACCCCCGGCTTCAATCCTATGTAGTAAAAATAAAAGAAACTCTGTCTGTTGCAAATCACGATTCCGATCTCGCAACCCTTTAGGTGATGAGGAAAAAAAGGTGAGTATTTAACCCACGATTTGCACACCGGAGCTTTGCGAATAGCAAGTCCTGTCCAAAAAAAGTAGGTCCTGCTTTGCGAATAGCAGGTCCTGTCCTGTCCTGGGCATTTTTTCAGCTACCACACGGCTTGTCATAGAAAGAGTGCTAACACTCGTTCACAGGCCATTTACAAGCAGGTTTTGACATGTTTTCAAAGCTTTATTAATAGCTACACATTAAAATTGCTTGTAAATGGCAATTAACAAGTGTTAAGTCACTTTCTCGAAATTTATTGAATAGACCCCAATGACTGCTTCCCCACTGGTACGTTGTGTATGCCACGGGTTGCAATCACTTTGACTACATCTGTACCAAATAATTTTTAATCTATGTGTCCAAAATGTAGCCACTTGCCATTTGGGCAATGTGAAAAAGCAATTAGGGAGGAGCCAACATACTGTCATATTTATAAAATTTGGTACCTCTTCACATATTTTTATTCTCCTTTGCAACATCAAAATACCCAAAAGGTCTAAGATGTTTTAGTAAAGCTCCCTACCTAATGCTCTGTGTCAAATATCACAAACAGAGCTTGCTTACTTTTAAATCAGATTAAATAATGACCATCAAGTCCCATTCCACTATAGTCATGATGCAGTTATAAGCAGAAATTAAATTAAATTAAATCTTATTGTGGGTGAAAGAAATATGAAAGATTCCACAGTACTGCAAACCACTTACATTATAAATATGTTCCAAGATTTAAAACAAAATGTACCTGGGGTCATGTTTAGAGATCAATATGGACATATCCAGATGTCTTTAGTATCCTCACAATGTAATGTTTGGCAATGACTTTTTTTGTTTTTGAAAACCATTTTTATTTCAGTTGAATATACTTACATTTAACATAGTAGTAAGGATATTTTCTTTTTGCTTACATGGATACCCACGGAAAGCCCTCCAGCCAATAGCTCAAAGGCGGCATGACTGTTCAACCGATTGAGCAGAAGCCAGACCAAAATGATTGTGTTTAAGGGGAAATATATTAAAGGTCAGATGTTGCTAGAGAGGTGGAAAGAACAGGATTAAATGAGGAGAAAATCGATGGAGAGAGCTGGTGCCGAAAGGGAAAATGAGATGTGAAGAAAATAAATGTTAGTGTTCTTGGATCTGAACACAGTACTCCCATAAACATGGCAGTATATGTGTGGTTAAGTATAAATATTTGCTCATAGTGGAATAAATAGGCAGAAAAAAATCAAATTGTATGAAATGTCTGGCTATATAAATTAAGGGGCCTATTCTAGTAGCCTTAATGAAATCGCTGCTAAATCACAAGTTTGGTATGTTACCACCGGACGTTTTGTCAGTTCAGTTATAAGGGTATTCAGAAATACTCTGAAGCCATGTGATAGGAAAATGGCCAAACCGTACGATGAGCAGCGATGTGATCTCAGCCTCTCTCAGAAGTTCTCACCCGTGCGATCTGCTGCGATGCGGCCCAGCTGCATAGAGAGCTGCACAGAGAGAGCCACCTCTCCCTACACATATCTTGCCAGCAATTGCTGGGTTTTTATTAAAATTGTAATACTAGTGTACGTGAGCAGGGGGTCTCTGAAATCAGAAACACGTTGATTTCAGGCCCGGGGACCCCCTGCTTCCTGAGATACAGGCCCTGTTATGAGGTGCCGGTATCTCCTATGCATTAAAATGTCCCATTCACGTGACGTGGGACATTTAAACGCATAGGGATGAAGGTTGCGGGATGAGTTAACCCCTTTACTTACTTAGCGGTGGGAATCGCTATGGTGCTATGGTAATGAAGGGGGTAACCATTACCACTACCACCCTGGTAGGCCTAAACACACACCCTTTGGGCAACTACCCCCTTTACCCAATCCCTCTACCCATAATAAAAACTAAAACAAACAACACTAATATCCACCTCCTCTACCCCCAACAACACTCCCCCCCGCCCCAACACATACAGTACAGTAATGGGCAAAATCGAAATAAAACATTAACCAGCCAGCATAAATAAAGTAAATAAAACTTCAAATAACCCCTGCCATGATGAAGGGCATCCTCATCACCATCCTCCCCATCCATGTCCTCTGTTGGCAGCAAGAGTACAATAAAAAAATACAATCCTCCTTTAATCCCCTAACCCTTTAATCACCGTAGCGGTTAATAAACGCTACCCACTCGGAAGTCCTAACCACCCACCCTGGGGCCACTAAACCCACCCTCTACCAATTGATTGGCACAGTGGTACATCACGATAGATAAAGGGGAAGGGCAGTGGGAACAGCGCTAATGCAAATATTAATAATTAGTGACAATTAAGTGACTAACATACATATAAATACACACTTTAACATTAAAGTGGAGGCTGCCAGAAAAAAATGAGGTCACACAAACCAATAAACACAGTAAAAACACATAAACCGGCGCCTAACAAAAAAATAGAAATTATAGCCTGACCGAATATAGTCCAATGCAGCTGGGATGAGACCCAAGGTAGTATCTTCAATGAAGTCTCATAGAACAACAAACAAACAT
>WSYH01013517.1:0-16937 GCA_036426205.1 Ascaphus truei
TACAGTATATATATTTTGTATATATATATTTATATTACAACAGTATATATATTTTGTATATTTATATTTATATTACAACAGTATATATACTGGCACACCCCGTTATAGCGCGATCCGATATAACGCGAAATCGGTTATAACGCGGTTTTCACGTGGCTCCCGTTTAAAAAAAAAAAAAATTACATTTAATTATTTTTTTTTACATTTTTTTTGCACACTGCACACACTCTCTCTGCACACACTCTCAATGCACACACTCTCACTGCACACCCTCACTGCACACACTCTCACTGCACACACTCACAGCACACACTCTCACAGCACACTCTCACAGCACACAGCACACTCACAGCACACAGCACTCACAGCACACTCTCACAGCACACTCTCACAGCACACAGCTCTCACAGCACATAGCACTCACAGCACACTCTCACAACACTCACAACACACTCTCACAGCACTCACAGCACACTACACCACACCTCCCACTCCCCCTCCTTACCTTTGGTGTCGGCTGCTGAGATCGGGGCGGAGCTGGCATCAGGAGGAGGGGGGGTGTAAGGAGGAGGGGTGGTGTAGGGAGGAGGGGTGGTGTCGGGAGGAGGGGGGGTGTCGGGAGGAGGGGGGGTTGAGTGAGGACTGGATTGAGTCACTGGATTGGTGGATGAAGATCATCCGGAAGTAGTTTTAAAAGGCTGCAAGTACTGATCGGTGTGCTTTAAAATACACATCCCCAATAGCAACTGTGCAGTCGCAAAGGAAACCAAACTACCGCTGCATATTCAGCTGCTGAAGCAGTACTAGAGTGTGGCTAGATGGGTACATGGTTTCCACAATGCCTCTCGCGCCGCCCGCTCACCGTGCACAGCAAAAAAAAAATGCGCAGCCCGGGACTCGGAGGGCCACGTGGGCTATGCCACGGAGGGCCGGTAGGTGTGGGAGCCTGGGGGTGAGGAAATGGATGCCGGTGGTGGGAGGTAAGGAGCAGGTTGCGGCTGGACTCGCCATTGCTAGGGGACGTGTAGGGCTTCCGGCCACCTCTTCCTTCCTTCCCTCCCTCCTCACTCCCTCCATCCCGATCAGGCGCGCAGCGGGCATTTTTTAATTTAAATTAGCGCGACCCCGGGTCTAGCGCGGTCGGGTTGCGCTGGCCCCTGATGACCGCGCTATAACGGGGTGTGGCAGGACGGCCTGTAGCCGAGGTCAGGGAACAGTCCACATGTATAGTTTCAGGATAAATAAAAACGTTCAGTGGCTTTATTTCTCCACAGTAACATAACATGCGGGTACACTGTCCCTTTAACAAAAGAAATCCTGCTCCACTTTGGGAGAAAAACTGACTAATAACACAGCAGACCTATCTAGCAGGCTGGCTGGCTAAACCAGAACCAAACCATAAGGGTACTTTAAGCAGTCAGTAAACAAATGAATAATCCTTACTTTAGTTGAAGTAGTCTTTGGTGAAATCCCTCTGGCTAAGGGCTCACGCAGCAGTGTGCTTCTCTCTCTCTCTCTCTCTCTCTCTCTCTCTCTCTCTCTCTCTCTGGCAGCTACTGCCAGTCACATGATCCTTTATCTACCTTGCTGGCTCTCAGTGTCAGCTAAAGAGTTCTGATTTCCTAACTTCCATCTGAGTTAACCCTTATGAGTGCTGGATGAAGCACTCAGACATATGTCTCCCTGGCGTAACTGATAGGAGTTGACTTCACTCTGTCACATACCTCCCCTGTTTGTGTGTGGCTAGTGTCCCACACGGCTGAAGCCCGATCCTCCACTCCTTCCCTTGACAAAAAATCAGCATTTCCATGGTCCTTTCCAGGTCTATGCTGAATATCAAAAGAGAAGGGTTGGAGGGCAATATACCACCTTGTCAACCTTGGATTTGTGTCCTTCATGGTGTTTAACCATTTCATGGGCGCATGGTCAGTGACCAGGGTGAAGTGTACTCCGGCGACATAATGTCTCAAGGCCTCAATTGCCCATTTTACAGCAAGGCACTCCTTCTCAATAACGGAATACCTCACTTCCCTTGGGAACAGCTTCCGGCTGATGAACAGTATGGGGTGTTCAACACCATCAAATTGCTGAGACAGCACTGCTTCCAGTCCTACCTCTGAGGCATCCGTCTGGATGATGAAGGGCTCTTTAAAATCTGGGCTCCGAAGAGCAGGGCCCTCTGACAGGCATTTTTTTAGCATGTCAAAGGCGTCTTGGCACTCCCAAGACCATTTAACTTGGGTCGGGGCACTCTTTTTTGTCAGATCTGTTAGGGGTGCAGATATTTCTGAAAAATTGGGGATAAACTGCCGGTAATACCCTGCTAACCCCAAAAGGGAGCGGACCTGTGTCTTTGTCTGTGGGGTGGGGACTTCCTTTATGGCGGCCACCTTGCTAGCTAGTGGCCTTACTATTCCTCCCCCAACGGCATAGCCCAAGTACTTTGTAGTGGATTTACCCAGGGCACATTTTTTGGGATTTGCAGTGAGCCCTGCTTCTCTTAAGGACGTTAGGACTGCCCTTAAACTTTTTATATGAAACTGCCAGTGTCTGCTATAGATGACAATGTCATCCAAGTAGGCCGCGGCATATTCCCTATGGGGTCGTAGTACCTTGTCCATTAACCTTTGGAACGTGGCTGGAGCCCCATGTAACCCAAATGGCATAGTGACGAATTGGTATAAACCGAGAGGGGTGGCGAAGGCAGTTTTGCATTTGGATTCTTCCGCTAGAGGTATTTGCCAATATCCTTTCGTGAGATCTAGGGTGGAGATATACTCTTTACCAAGCGAATCAAGCAATTCATCCACCCTAGGCATTGGATATGCATCAAATCTGGATACAGCATTTTCCTTTCGCAGATCCACGCAAAACCTCACCTTCCCATCTGGTTTAGGGACCAACACGATAGGGCTACACCATTCGCTGTGGGACTCCTCGATCACGCCCAATTCCAACATGTCTATTATCTCCCTCTCTATCAGGTCTTTTCGGCCCTCTGGCAATCTATAGGGACGGGACCGTACTTTTACGCCAGGTTCTGTCTCAATCCTATGGGACACTAAATCAGTCTGCCCTGGCAGCTCAGAAAAAACATCTGGGAACTGGTCGTCTGAACTGTTATATGTACAAGTAAATTAATCAGTTTGAATGGGACAGCCAGGGACCCCCGCTGTGTTAGACCGTTGGGCCATTAGTCTGTCTACATAAATGTTGCAGCATTACTGGGAGATTGCCCCAGATTTTCCAAGGCAAGTGTTCGGCTACTCGTGGCTGCATCTGTAGTTCTGTCAGAAGCTTGTGGGTCCTAACTAGTAACTTTGTTATTTGCAACAAATTAATTTCTTCCACAACGTGTGAAACCACAACCTTCTGCTAAGGTAATTTGTATCTGGTTTGTAGGTAAAATCACTGTCCCCCAACTTCTCTTCCCCATCTCCCCTACACCCACCTATCACCCTTCACTCCCCCATACACCTACTTCTCCCCCCATTCCTTCCCCTCACCTCCTAGCCCCTCTACCCCCACCCCTCACATCCTCCCCAATACCCAAACCCCTCTCTCCCCCCTCACCTCTCTTTGCTCCCTCCCTCACCTCTCTTTTCTCCCCCCCACCTTAACTCTCTCTCCTCTCACTCTCTCACCTCTCTCTCCCCCCACCCTCTCACCTCGCATGCTCCCCCTACCCCCTCACCCCTCTCCCCCCACCTCTCTCCCCCCCACTTCTCCCCTCCTCTGCCTCTCTCCCCCTCTCTCAATTTCCCCTTTACCAATCTCTTCTCCTCCACCCTCACCTCTCTCCTCTCACCCCCTCATCTCTCTCTCCTCTCACCCCCTCACCTCACTCTCTCCTCCACCCCTCACCTCTCTTCTCCCCCCGGCACTCACCTCTCTCTTCTCCTCCCGCCATCACCCCACTCTCTCTCTTCCCCCCTCCGCCTCACCTCTCTCATGTGCTGCTTTACTTCTTTTTCCTACACAGGTGCATCAGCGTAGTTCCGATTTAAATATCTATACAAAAGTGTCTATTATTTTATGAAAAATCCTAAATTTAGCCTGTAATAGTAATACGCCCCCCAGAACGGGGCTGTATGGATTGGGCTTCGGTCTTTCCCCCATGAGGTGTCCCGTGACGAGAAAGGTGACGCGCCTTGCACGGAGGTTGCGCACAGGCACCGCATGCCCAGGCATGTATTCACCACATGGATCGGGCTTAGGCCCCGCCCCATGATGCCACGGAGAAGCTCCGTCGCATACCTACGCGCCAGTGCCTTGTTGCCAGGGACACGCACGGGGTTAACACGATCACCTCTAATTACTCCACACCTGTGGTACACTCCGTCCCTGCTTAGCAGTAGACAGAATATGTAAGATTATTCATCCTTGAGAAAGGCAGTACTATACTGCTGAAATGTTGGTCTTTATGGCACATTAAACCTCCTTGATGATTTAGACCGTGTGCCTGTTTCTTCATTGTATACTATATCATATTGGGACTTCAGGAGCTCCCCAGAACCAGCGCACCGGCAACTAAGTACCCCACCCCTGTTAACTATGTGACTGAGTGCGTGTCTCATCCTCTATCTGATTATTCATCCTTCATAGCCTGGTACAGCCCTGCTACTTGCTGTCACTCCCTTATATGCTCAGCCAGCCCTCCTCCAAGTTGGCTGAGCATAACCATAGTTTGAGACTCGTGCTTGCCTCAAGCAACCTGCTGTTTACCTTGCCTTGTTTCCTGTCTGCTGCTTTTCATTGTACCTGACCCTTGCTTGTTCCTGGACCTCTGCCTTCTCTGACCTTTGACCCCGGTTTGTATTTGGACTCCGACCTTCTATATTTCTGGACCCCGGCTACACACTACGACTATCTAACTTCTCCAACCCCAGACCACGGCAAGTATCACGACCATCTTAACCTCTCCTACCCTGACACGGCTTCACGACTACGACTCTGCAATCCGGACACGGTTGCACGGTTTTTGGTCAGTGTATTCAAACAACCCACCTCAGCCTTGCGGTCCTTTCCTGTTTGTGGTGAGCACTCATTACAGTATGTTCAGCCCCACAAACATGGACCCCGCTGAGGTGGGTCGAGTCTTGAATCTGCACTCTGACATGTTTGCCAAACTGGGAAAGTATCTTGACCAGAATAGTCAGCGTATGGACCAACTCCAACTGACAGTGCAAACTTTTACAGACCAGGCAAAACATACCCCTGTTGATTCTGTTCCCTCAGCGGTGCCTGCTCCCACAGCCGTTCCCATGAACGCAGCTTCTGAACCCCAACTTCCTACACCCAAATGCTATGGTGGTGAACCACTTGGTTGCCGCGGATTTCTCAATCAATGTTTAATACAGTTCGAATTGATGCCCTCCCGTTTTTTATCCCAGCGATCCAAGGTGGCCTATATCATCTCCCTGCTCATTGATGATGCCTTGGCATGGGCTTCACCAATCTGGGAACAAAGGCCGGACCTCACCTGCGACATAGCCCGCTTCACCAAAGAATTCTGCAGAGTATTCGACACACCCAGGCGCAAGTTATAGCTGCTTCACCTCTCTTCCATATATCCCAAGGCAGTCGTCCTGGGGCCCGGTATGCAGTAGAATTTTGGACCATAGCCGCAGAGACCGGCTGGAACGATGAGGCTTTAGCGGCGGCATTCACGCAAGGCCTGTCCGAGAACCTTAAGGATGAACTTGCCGCATTGGAATGCCCCACAGAACTAGAGGAACTCATCGGCCTATGCATCCGAGTGGATTTGAGGTTACAGGAGAGAAAGGCCGAAAGAGATCGCTGTAATACAATCTCTCTGCGACCTTTTCACAGGGCCCTTTAACCCTCCTTTCATGGACCTGGAAGAACCCAGGCAGCTTGGAGGCAACAAACTTTTCCAAGGTGAAAAACAACGCAGACATAATGCTGGACTCTGACTCTATTGCGGTAATGTCAGACACCCGGTAACCTCCTGTCCCCATGAGTCGGGAAATGCCAAAGTTCCAGTGACAGCCGGGAGGATCACACTGGGAACTCTATCTGCCTCCACTCCCAAGATGCCAACCAGGCTTCTGTTACCCGTGACGCTTACCGGCGATACCTTCAAGGTCTCCACTTGGGCCTTTCTGGACGGGTCAGGTGGGAATTTCATTGACCAGGGATTTGCAGAGAAAAATAAAATCCCTTTGGTATGCAAAAGTCACCCAAAAGGTCTGGAAGCTATTGACGGCCATCCCTTACAACCCATCTTTATCTCTCTTCAAACTGTTCCTTTTCAGTTGCACATAGGAGAACTTAATTCAAAAAGGATTTCATTGGACGTCATCCATACTTCTACCATCTGAGTTGTTTGAGGAAGGAAGTTCCAAATGCGCACAATCTCATCAAAATGGGAAATGCATAGAGAAAAAGGGAAAAAAACACAATAGTATAATACTGTATAAAACAGTCAAGGTAAGAAAGTAATGCACTCACATTGGGCGAGGTTAAGCGAGCATTTTGGTTGCCAAGTATAACCATACTGATGTTCAGGAATCTCTGCTGGCAGGATATATCTGACGGTATGGACCTTCTCCAATAGCAGGACTGTCCCATCGATCTACTGCCTGGCTCAACACCACCGCGAGGATGTTCCTACCCATTGTCACAATAGTCCAGAGACCAAAGCCATGAAAGAATACATCCAAGAAAATCTACAAAGAGGTTTTATCTGGAAGTCCTCATCCCTTGTAGGTACAGGTTTTTTCTTTGTTAAGAAAAATTATGGATCTCTCAGACCGTGCATTGATTATCGGGGTCTTAATAAGATCACAAATCAAGAACCGGTACCCTTTACCCCTTATTACCGAACTTTTTGACAGACTCCAGGGTTCCACCATTTTCACCAAACTAGACTTATGAGGAGCTTAAAACCTAGTAAGAATTTGACAGGGTGATGAGGGGAAAACAGTGTTTAAAACCCAGGACGGACATTACGAATACCTTGTCATGCCGTTCGGACTTTGTAACGCCCCTGCGATATTCCAGGATTTTGTCAACAAAGTTTTCAGGGATCTTCTTGATCAATACGTCATTGTCTATTTAGATGATATACTTATCTTCTCCAAGACCGCACATGAGCATCCCGGCCACGTCAAACAGGTACTCCAACGTCTGCGGGAGAATCACCTATTCACAAAATTGGAGAAGTGTCAGTTTCACCAGACCACAACGTCCTTTCTAGACTACATCATCTCCAAACAAGGCCTGGCCATGGACCCAGCCAAAGTGAAAGCGGTTGTAGATTGGCATCTTGCCACAACCCTGAAAGCCATATAACGGTTCCTAGGCCTTGCCAATTACTACCGGAGGTTCATACAGAACTTTTCGGCGGTAGTAGCGCCCATTACGGCATTGACGCAGAAGGAGCCAACCCAGCACTGTGGCCTCCGGCACCACCGACACTTTCGAGAAGCTGAAAACAGCCTTTGTATCAGCCCCTGTTCTTGTGCATCCTGATCTGGGGTTACCCTTTACCTTTGAGGTGGATGCTTCTGATTTCGGAGCCGGAGCAGTGTTGTCCCAAAGGAAGACTCTACAAGCCAAACTACACCCTTGTGCCTTCTTTTCCAAGAAGTTCTCACCCGCCGAACAGAACTATGATGTTGGCAACCAGGAACTATTGGCCATCAAAATGGTCTTGGAGAAATAGAGACATTTGCTTGAGGGCACTGAAAATCCTGTTACTATTCTGACGGACCATAAGAATCTTCTCTACATTGAAGGTGCATGTCGCCTAGGTTCGCGACAAGCCCGATGGTCACTTTTTTCCCCTCGCTTCAATTTCATTCTTTTGTATTTACCGGGTCAAAAAACATGAAGGCAAACGCTCTCTCTCTCGCCAGTTTCTCGTGGAAGACAAGGCTGAGGTCTAAGAAGAAACCATACTTCCCCATCTTGTATAATCTCCGCCAACACTTTTGACGCTTTAGAAGACATCACGCAAGGCAAGTTTGATATTCCGGAGGGTCTCTAGGTTCCAGATGGACGCCTCTACACCGCACCAGCGTATAGCAGAAAGGTGCTGGAATGGGGTCTCTCATCTAACAGCTCTGGACACCCAGGTACAAGGAGAACTATCGACCTCCTGGAACGGACCTTTTGGTGGCCCAGGATAGGCAAGGACATAAAGGAATTTGTCACTGCATGTCCTACATGTGCCCAAAACAAGACTCTCTGTAACCCATCCCGATTCCGGATCGCTCATGGACGCACCTTTCCATGGATTTCATCGTGGAATTTCCCGTATCAAACGCCAGGAATACCATTCTGGTGGTGGTCAACTGGTTTTCCAAGCAGGCCCATATCATTCCCCTCAAGGGTCAGCCCAATGCCCTTAAATTTTCAGAAATTTTCATCAAGGAGGTCTTCCGCCTTCATGGGGTTCCCCAAGTTATTGTGTCAGATCGAGGATCTCAATTTATATCTAAATATTGGCGGCCCTTCTGTAAATAACTAGGGATTTATCTTAATTTTCTTCTGGTTCTCATCCTCAGACTAATGGTCAAATGGAGCGGACCAACCAATCACTTGAACAGTTCATCCGCTGCTTTACTTCGGATACCCAGGACAACTGGACTGATCTCTTGCCTTGGACAGAATTATCCCACAACAATCTCCGTAATGAGTCGACCCAAGACTCACCGTTCTTTACCAACTTTGGCTTCCATCCCTCATCTCTCCCTGCCGCAGTACCTAGATCCGGGGTACCAGCAGCAGATAATAGGATTCTGCATCTGCAAGCCTCTTGGGAAAGGATTCAACAAAATCTCAGAAAGGCAGTCTTGTTGCAGAAGAAATAGGCTGACCTACATCGTCGTGAGACACCAATCTACATTCCAGGGCAAAAGGTATGGCTGTCCACGAAAAATATTCAGCTGAAGGTTCCTTCTGAAAAATAGGCTACCAGGTTTATTGACCCATTTCCCGTTATCGAGAAGGTCAATCCGGTGGCCTACCGGCTGTGGTTGCCAGCATCGATAAAGATTCCTTCGGTCTTCCATACTTCCCTTCTCAAGCCCTTCATACCCAGTTCCCTGCTTCAACATCTCCTCCCGAGCATCTCCTGGTTGAAGGCCAACTGGAATGTGACATCCAGACCATCCTGGACTCCAGGTTAACCAGAAGAAAACTCAGTTTCCTGGTCCATTGGAGGGGCTTCAGTCCTGAGGAGCACTCCTGGATGCCCTGGGACAAACTTCATGCCCCAAGTCTCATTCAGGCCCTCCACCACAGGTTTCCCTCCAAGCCATCCCTGGGATGCCCAAAGGTTGCCCTGTAGGGGGGGGGGGGACTGTAAGGATTGGCTTTGGTCCCACCCCCATGGTGCATCCCATGACGAGACCAGTGACGCGCCTCACACTGAAAGTTGCGCACAGGCGCCGCGCACCCAGGCGTCAAGTCAACACATGGATCCGGCTTAGACCCTGCCCCATGATGCCATGGAGAAGCTCCCTCGCACATCTATGAGCCAGCCGTAGTTTTGTCAGGGACACACATGGGGTTAACATGATTACCTCCAATTACTCCACACATGTGCTACACTCTGTCCCTGCTTACCAGTGAACAGAATATGTATGATTATACATCCCTCACAGCCTGGTGCAGCCCTGCTATTGGCTGTCACTCCCTTATATGCTCACCCAGCCCTCCTCCAAATTGGCTGAGCATAACCATAGTTAGTGACTCGTGTTTGCCTCAAACAACCTATTGTTTACCTTGCCTTTTTTCCTGCCTGTTGCTTTTCGTTATACCTGACCCTTGCTTGTTCCTGGACCTCTGCCTTTTCTGACCCTAGACCTTGGCTTGTATTTGGACTCCAACCTTCTATACTTCTGGACCCCGGCTATGCACTACGAGCATTTGACTTCTCCAACCCAAGATCACGGCGAGTACCACGACCATCCAGACTTCTCCAATCCCAGACCACAGTGAGTATCATGACCATCCTAACCTCTTTTACCCTGACCCGACTACAGGACTACGACTCTGCAATCCGGATGCGGTTGCACAGTTTTTGGTTGGTGTATTCAAACATCCCTACCTCAGCCTTGCAGTCCCATCCTGTTTGTGGTGAGCATCCATTACGGGGCGTTACTGGCCAATAATGCCCTTGCTGGGTTAAAATCCCTCGGCTTCGCCTCGGGCCTTCAACTCTTCCAGGCAAGGATTACTACTTTAAAATCTCATAAGTGGAAAAAAATGTATTCCTTCCCGACTCCAATAATGGCAATCAAATATCTCCCTGGATCAACATCTTTCCCATGTTTACTTATTTGGTATATCCCTGTATACCTTACATTTTAAAAAAGATTTCCAACCTTTTTTTTAAGGTATCTATTGTATCTGCCATCACAGTCTCTATGGGAATTCCACATTTTAACTGCCCTTACTGTAAAGAACCCTTTCTGTGGTTGCTTGTGAAATCTCCTTTCCTCCAACCTAAAGGGGTGACCCTGTGTCATTTGTACTGCCCTAGGGTTGAATAGTTCATTTGAAAGTTCCTTGTATTGACCTCAAATACATTTGTATATAGTTATCATATCCCCTTTATTAATTTTGCAGAAACACAAGACCAAATTATTATTTTTTAATTGTACAATTTTGCTAGAATTTTTTGGTTTAACAGTCGGAACAAACATTTCACGATATTTCAAACTTTTTGGAAGGTTAAAAAAAAATATTTATTAGTTTGTTGGCTCTTCTCTGCACTTTTTCTAGTTCCATAATGTCTTTTTTATTGAGTGGGGTCCAAAACTATACTCCATATTCATAATGTGGTCTTACTCATGCTCTATACAGTGGGATAATTATGCTTACTGCTCTTCCTTCAATAGCCAGTTTAATGCAAGATTAGATCTTATTTGTATTTGCAGCTACTGACTGACATTGGGCACTATTGCTAAGCTCGCTGTCTACAATACTCCTAAATCCTTCTCCATCAAGGATTCACCTAATTTTTCCCCACTTCATTTGTTCATGTGTAAGTCACCTGATTTTTTCTTGTTACCAAAATGCATAATCTTACATTTACCTGTATTAAACCTCAACTGCCATTTACCTGTCCAAGTTTCCAGTCTATCCAAGTTCTTCTGGAGAGAAATTACATCCTACTCTAATTTTACTACCTTACACAATTTTGTGTCATCAGCAAAGGTAGAGACTTGACTCTTTATACCAATTTCAAGGTCATTATTAAAGCAGTTAAAAAGCAGGGGTCCCAGTTCCAATCCTTGAGGTACTCCACTTACAACTTTAACTCAACCTGAAAAGGTTCTATTTATGGCAACTCTCTGTTGTCTATTCTTCAACCAATTTTCAATCCAGGTGCAAATTTCTGGACTGAGATCAATTTCCTTTATTTCGTACTCTACCCTCTTGTGTGGCACCATGTCAAAATCCTTTGCAAAATCTAAGTAGACCACAACAACTGTATTACCCATGTTTAAATTCCTATTTACCTCCTCCAAAAAAACTAATACTGCAAGTATAGTTTTGCACAACCTATCCTTAATAAATCCATGCTGACAATTGCTAATAATTTTGCTATCCATTTGGTATTCTTGAATATTAGCCCATTCTAAACCTTTAAGTAACTTCCCCACTAGTAATGTCAGGTTTACAGGTCGGTAATTCCCAGTTGTAATCTAGCTCCCATTTTAAATATAGGCACCAAGTCTGCTTTATGCAAATCTTGTTGTACTGAGCCTGTAGAAATTGTCCTTTAATGTCCTTTAATTGTCCTGTCTTTTAATATTAAATGTAATGGTTTGGTTATTACTGAATTTAGCACCGTAAGAACCTGATCTGCATGTTTGCATTTTATTTTTAAACATAAGATTAAAGAAGAGTTGTTGGTACATATACAGCAAGAGAGACCATCATGTGACCACAGTCAGTGCTACCGAATTCCCTGGGCCCAGGACTAGAGTTTTTACCCCCCCATGTTGGCGGCATTGCAAGACCCCCTTTTGACACCCACTGTCCCCCTCCTCCCCATGTATTTCTCTCCCCCTCTGTCTCTCACTCTTCCCAATCTCTATCTTCCTCATTCCCTCTCTTACACCCCCTCTCTCTCCCCCCCCACCCCTGCTATCACTCAGTCTCATTCCGTCAATCCCCCCGCTTCACTCTCATTCCCTTCTCCCCCCCTGGCAATACACACACACACAATTCCCCTTGGCCACACACAATCTTCCCCACAATAATTGCCCTCCCCACAAAATACATACAACATCCCCCATCCCCAAATGCATATAACACCGTCCCCACATCCCCAAATGCATACACCCCCCATTCCCAAATACATACACCCCCCATCCCCAAATACAAACACCCCCCCATCCCCAAATGCATATACCCCCTATGGCAGGACGGCCTGTAGCCGAGGTCAGGGAACAGTCCACACGTGTAGTTTCAGGATAAATGAAAACGTTCAGTGGCTTTATTTCTCCACAGCAACATAACATGCGGATACACTGTCCCTTTAAGCAAATAAATCCTGCTCCACGTTGGGAGAATACTGACTAACACAGCAGTCCTAGCTAGCAGGCTGGCTGGCTAAACCATACCCAAACCGTAAGAGTCTTTTTAAGCAGTCATGCAAACAAATGAAAGAAATCTTACTTTGGCTGCAGTAAGTAGTGTGCTGTATCCTTCTGGCTAGCAGCACATCTATCCATGTGTTCTCATCTCAGACAGGCAGCTACTGCTGGTAACAAGATCCTTATCTACCTTGCTGGCTCTCAGGTGTCAGCTTACATCCTGATTAGCTAGCTTCCACCTGAGTTAACCCTTATGAGTGCTGGATGAAGCACTCAGACATATGTTTCCCAGGCATAACTGATAGGGGTTGACTTCACCCTGTCACATACCTCCCCTGTTTGTGTGTGGCTAGTGTCCCACACGGCTGAAGCCCGACCCTCCACTCCTTCCCTTGACAAAAAATCAGCATTTCCATGGTCCTTTCCAGGTCTATGTTGAATATCAAAAGAGAAGGGTTGGAGGGCAATATACCACCTGGTCAACCTTGGATTTGTGTCCTTCATGGTGTTTAACCACTTCAAGGGCGCATGGTCAGTGACCAGGGTGAAGTGTACTCCGGCGACATAATGTCTCACGGCCTCAATTGCCCATTTTACAGCGAGGCACTCCTTCTCAATAACGGAATACCTCACTTCCCTTGGGAACAGCTTCCGGCTGATGAACAGTATGGGGTGTTCAACACCATCAAATTGCTGAGACAGCACTGCTCCCAGTCCTACCTCTGAGGCATCCGTCTGGATGATGAAGGGCTCTTTAAAATCTGGGCTCCGAAGAGCAGGGCCCTCTGACAGGCACTTTTTTAGCATGTCAAAGGCGTCTTGGCACTCCCAAGACCATTTAACTTGGGCCGGGGCACTCTTTTTTGTCACTGTTAGGGGTGCAGATATTTCTGAAAAATTGGGGATAAACCGCCGGTAATACCCTGCTAACCCCAAAAGGGAGCGGACCTGTGTCTTTGTCTGTGGGGTGGGGACTTCCTTTATGGCAGCCACCTTGCTAGCTAGTGGCCTTACAATCCCTCCCCCAACGTCATAGCCCAAGTACTTTGTAGTGGATTTACCCAGGGCACATTTTTTTGGATTTGCAGTGAGCCCTGCTTCTCTTAAGGACGTTAGGACTGCCATTAACCTTTTTAAATGAGACTGCCAGTGTCTGCTATAGATGACAATGTCATCCAAGTAGGCCGCGGCATATGCCCTATGGGGTCGTAGTACCTTGTCCATTAACCTTTGGAACGTGGCTGGAGCCCCATGTAAAAACAGAAAAGAAATCTGCATGCAGTTGGAAGCTGCAGATTGTGAACTCTGCTCAAGCTGAGGAGGGAATCTAATCCAAACAATTGCTAGGGGAGGGTGGTGCTCACAGGGAGTGTACACATAGTGAATATAAAGAAAGAAAGAATCCCTTTAATGTGGCACTAGAGAGGTTCACCCTAATTAAAACTTAAATTTTATTATACCTGATTAAAATAAATTGTTTGGAATAACCACATACAAAAAACAAACATACAATGATATTAAAAGACGGGGAGGTGTGATAGGGTGTTTAGTGGAGGTATGATTATATATAAATACCTCTCTAATTAATACTTAGTAGACCCTATAATAAGGGTGATCGCTATACTGGATATGTATAGGTATATATCAGACCCCTAAACCAAAGCAATGGAAGGAGGTAAAGGCAGGTGAATATGCTTAACTGTTGGATGTGAGGCTGAGTATATTGCTGGCAGAGTTGAAGCAGCCACTACTCACTGCACATGGTGTCACTAAATATACTGTTGTAAGCTCTATTGTGACAGGTCTAGTGTGAGGCCAGCAACATTCCCTGCAGATATATAATAGATCAACCCTAGGGTCTGAGTGCTCTTGCTGCCCACGAACGCAGTCTACGAAGCATTCAGACAGTATACAACACACACCTCACCGATGAGTCGACGTCACGTGACGGTGACGTCAGACGTACCCTACGTACGTTTCACCGTAACTGGCTTCATCGGGGGCCCCATGTAACCCAAATGGCATAGTGACGAATTGGTATAAACCGAGAGGGGTGGCGAAGGCAGTTTTGCATTTGGATTCTTCCGCTAGAGGTATCTGCCAATATCCTTTCGTGAGATCTAGGGTGGAGATATACTCTGCTTTACCAAGCGAATCAAGCAATTCATCCACCCTAGGCATTGGATATGCATCAAATCTGGATACAGCATTTTCCTTTCGCAGATCCACGCAAAACCTCACCTTCCCATCTGGTTTAGGGACCAACACGATAGGGCTACACCATTCGCTGTGGGACTCCTCGATCACGCCCAATTCCAACATGTCTATTATCTCCCTATCTACCAGGTCTTTTCGGCCCTCTGGCAATCTATAGGGACGGGACCGTACTTTTACGCCAGGTTCTGTCTCAATCCTATGGGACACTAAATCAGTCTGCCCTGGCAGCTCAGAAAAAACATCTGGGAACTGGTCACATACATCAAGTAGGTCTGACCTTTGTTCCGTTGTTAACTGCTCTCCCATGGGAACCTGATGGTCAGTGTACGTACTACCCTTTGGAAGCTTTGGACCCAAATCGTTTCTCCTTCCCGAGGGTGAATGAACAGCGATCTCATCGTTTTCCAGGGTTTCAGGAGGTTCACGTGGTAGATTTGTTCCTGGACCCTGGTTGAGAGATCTCATAGTTCACCTCCTCTGTGCGGCGGAGAACTTGGAAAGGACCCTGCCACTTCGCAAGGAGTAGGGGGGGGTTGGGTGACTCATGCGCAGTAAGCAGCTAGCTCCCATCTCAAAGAGGCTTAGAGTAAACGCAGGAAACACAATGGCAAGATTCCAAAAATTAAAGACAGGCGCATAAATTTCAAAGCTAAAGACATAATTTAATTTCAAAAGGCAGTTCATCATAATAATACACCCCCAAATACAGTACATAAAAAGCACACAAATCAACCATGTGCAGTCAAATGCACAGGGTCGCAGTCAAAATCTACTGTACAGCACAGATTGAATATCGTAATACAGTAAGATGGTTTTTGCAGGCTTGTGGAGAAAAAAAAAAAAATAACAATAATTTTTTTTTTTTCATTTTTAATTTTTTTTTGGTCACTCGGGCAAGCAAGCAGTGGTGGGCGAAGTTACAGGCGCATGCGCAGTAAATTCCTGCTGTCAAGCAGGAATGTGATTCAAACCAGACACACGTTCAAAGGAATGATGTGGGAGAGATGTACTGCATTGCACAGAAGATAAGAAGTTGAAATACCCTGCAGTGCAGTTAATTATCCTGAGCGAGGGGAGAGCGCTGTATACTGTATACTGAAATGTGACACTGTTACAGTACTGTACACGCCTTTGCGTTTCAACAATTTTCAAATGAGACATACCGCACAGCAGCACAGCACTGCAAATGCATGTACTGTTGCGGCCGAGTTTATTATGACCATTACCCGGTCTCGGCCGCAACAGATACTGGGCGCGCGCCGAGGTGTCCCGGGCGCGCGCCGGAGCCTCGGAGGATCGGTCCTCCGATTGGGGCTTTCCCCTCCCCTCTACGGGTCCGCCGGGTCCACCGGAGCCCCCCACCGCATCCCCCACATTAGGAGCACTGGAAACAATGGAGGATTCGGGCGCAACTGCGCATGTCTGATTCAGAGAGGCTGCTGGGATCTTCAAAAAACTTTATTGATGGAACACACAAGGGCTAGCACCGCATTCTCCCCCTCAACGCGTTTCACCCTTAGGAATAGGGCTGCCCTATTCCTAAGGGTGAAACGCTTGAGGGGGAGAATGCGGTGCTAGCCCTTGTGTGTTCCATCAATAAGTTTTTTGAAGATCCCAGCAGCCTCTCTGAATCAGACATGCGCAGTTGCGCCCGAATCCTCCATTGTTTCCAGTACCCTTCCAGACGGTGGCACGCAGAAGCAGCCGAGGTGAGCAGGCCCCAGACCGGAGATGCAGGTGAGGTAAGTTAACAACAGCCCCCTGCACCGGTCAATTCTGTGGCCAAGCGGAGCTCCCTCATGCGCTGTCTCAGTGTCTGACACGATTTCAGACTGCCACACTGCACACTGAAGCGCAGGACAGATTCACACATTCTTCAAACGGGGAGAAGCCTGTGGATGATTGGGGAACTTCCCTAATGGCAAATAACAGGTACGGTAACAAACAATCCCAGTTTTTCCCATCTTTATCGACCGCCCGCCGTAACATGCTCTTTAAGGTTTTATTGAACCTTTCCACTAAACCATCTGTTTGTGGATGATAGACTGAACTCCAAGACGAAGCCCTATTCCTAAGGGTGAAACGCGTTGAGGGGGAGAATGCGGTGCTAGCCCTTGTGTGTTCCATCAATAAAGTTTT
>WSYH01013518.1:0-16934 GCA_036426205.1 Ascaphus truei
CTGTATTCTGTAACACTTGTGTCGGTTCTGTATTCTGTAACACTTGTGTCGGTTCTGTATTCTGTAACACTTGTATCGGTTCTGTATTCTGTAACACTTGTGTCGGTTCTGTATTCTGTAACACTTGTATCGGTTCTGTATTCTGTAACACTTGTGTCGGTTCTGTATTCTGTAACACTTGTATCGGTTCTGTATTCTGTAACACTTGTGGGGGGTCTTTGTGACTTCTCATGACTGATGGTCCCCTGTATTTTTGATTCTTTACCTTAATTTTATTTTTGTATTTTGGGGGCATTTTTCTTGGCGACGTTGTTTTTAAGTATTTTTATTTTTGTGTATCGATTAAATTGTACTTCATTTATTTTTTTATTTTTTTGTATACCCATGTGTCTCGTCGTCTGTGAGAGATTGCTTCACCTGCCTTGTTTAGGGTCTCTCTGCGGGAGGGGCCCCTCCATTTTATTTTGGTAGCGGGTTTTGTGTATTATTTGTTTTTGCTGCACTCATGAAAATAAGTGTCTATCACCAAAGAGTGACACAAGCTGAAGCTCGGAGCAGACATATCGGTCTCCTGCCAACATCACTCGACCACATTCATCATCAGAATATCCCACGCAAACCCATAGTTTCAATCTCTGTTAAACCTGGTGCTGTTGGACCAGTTTCACAGCTAAGCTCCTGGAATGTCCCAGAAAAAGCTGCCGTGCTCCATAACCTTGCAATTTCTGCACAGGGTCTGCGTCTGAAAGTGCAAAAACTGGCGTATTTCCGCAAGACCAAGAACCTCTTAGACCTGAGCATCATTTTGATCAGCTGCTGCGGCACCGCATTGTACTTGAAGCGAATCTTTCTGCGCCGGAGAGATGTGAACCGGTATCACCGTGACCGCACACGGTGAGCACGTGAACCTAACAACGTTACAAGTCCTCTGCCTGCCCCTTTTTTTTCTTCCCCCCTCCTCTTTGTCCCCTTCCCCCCCCTCCTCTGTCCCCTGTTCCTCCCCCCTCCTCTGTGCCCCTTTCCCCCCCCTCCTCTGTGCCCCTTTCCCCCCCCTCCTCTGTGCCCCTTTCCCCCCCTCACCTCTTGCCCGCCCTTTCCCCCCCCCATCCTCGTGTTCCTTGCCCCCTCTGTCCGCTCCCCCTCCCTCTCCTCTGTGCCCACTTCCCGTCCCTCCACCCCTCTTGTGCCCCTTTCCCCCTCTCGTGCCCCTACGCGCCCCCCCCTCTTGCCCCCTTCTGTCCCCCTCTCTGCCCCTCCCCCTCCTCTCTGTGCCCCTTTCCCCCCCCCCTCCTCTGTGCCCCTTTCCCCCTCCCTCCCCCTCTCTGTGCCCCTTCTGCCCCTTCCCCCGCCGCTTTCTCCCTCGTGCCCCTTCCCCGCCCCCCTCCTCTCTTCCCCCCCCTCCCTGGCCCCCCTTCCGGCCCTTGACCCCCCCCCTCCTCCTGCTGCCCCTTTCCTCCCCCCCTCCGCTCTGTGTCTGTCCCCTTCCCCCCCCCAACCCTCCCCCTCTTGTCCCCTTTCCCCTCCACTCCTCTCTCCTGCCTCCGCGCCGACTGCCTCTCTCGGCCTTTCCCCCCCGCTCGCTCTCTGCCCCTCTCCCCTCCCTCCCCTCCTCTCTGCCCCTTTCCCCCCCCCTCCTCTCTGCCCCTTTCCCCCCCCTCCTTCCCCCTCTGCTCTTCTTCCCCCCCCACTCCTTCGCCTTTCTCCCCACCTCTTGTCTGCCCTCCCCCCCCTCTCTGCCCCGTCCTGTAGCTCTTCCCCCGCCTCCATCTCTACCCCCTTTCCCCCTCTTCTCTCCCCCTGCTCCGGGCTCCTCCCTATTCCGACCGCTCCTCCGTTCTTCCCCCTTTACTGCCCCTCCTTCCCTCTGCCCTTGTCCCCCCTGTCGCGCCGCCTCCTCTCTACCCCTTTCTTCCCCCCCTCGGCCGCCTCTCTTCCCCTGTCCCCCGCCCCTCCTCTCTCCCTCCCTTTCCCCCATTCTTTCCCCCCCCTCGTCTCTCGCCCCTGTTCCCCCCCCCCCCTGTCTGCCCTCCTGCTTTCCCCCCCCCCCTCTCTCCCCTCTCTGACTCGTCCCCATTCAATCCCCCCCCCCATGCCCTTCCCTTCTCCCCCCTCCTCTCTTGCCCCCTTGTCACCCCCACTCCCTCTTCGCCCTTCCCCCCCCCCTCAACTCATGCTCCCCTTCCACCCTCCCTCCCCTCTTGCCCCTCACACTGCCCCCACCCCTCCTCGTCTGGCCCCCTTCCCCGCCGTCTCCTCTCTGCCCTCCCCTCTCTCCTCTCGTGGGGCCCTTCCCCCCCCTCCGCCCTCTCTGCCCCTTCCTCCTCCCCCCTCCTCCTCTCTTCTGGCCCCTTCCTCCCCCCCTCCCCTCCTCTGGCCACTCCTAGTCTGTGCCCCTCCGCCCTCCTTCTCTTCCTGCCGCCTTCCCCCCCCCTCCTCTCTCTCCCCTTCCCCCCCCCTCCCCTCTCTGCCTCTCCCCTGTCCCCCTTCCCCCACCTGCCTCTCGGTGCCTGCCCCTTCGCTCCCTCCTCGCTCTCTCCCCTATCCCCCCCGGGATTTCCTCTCTCCGGGACCCCCCCTCCCCTCACCCGCCCCTCCGTCCTCTGTCCCCTTCCCCTCCCCCCCCCTCCTCTCTGCCCCTTCCCCCCCCTCCCCTCCTCTGCCCCTTCCCCCCCCCCTCTCTGCCCCTTCCCCTCCCCCCCTCCTCTCTCCCCTCCCTTCCCCCCCCTCCTCTCTGCCCCTTTCCCCCCTCCCCTCTCTGCTCTCTGCTCCCTTCCCCCCCCCCTCCCTCTCCTTCCCGCCCTCTCCTCCCTTTTTCCATCATCTCGTAAAATGGGTCTAAAACTGTAGAATGGTTGCATTAAACCTGTAAAGCAGTAAGTTTGTATGTGGCGGCAGCGGTGGGATCTTTCATTTCATTAGCACGCTTTGCTATGTGGAATGGAAGCTGTCGCTGGTCCCCAGGGTCGGTGGAACAAGACATAACACTGTAATGCCCCCTGTCCTTCCCCGCAGGTTTGTCAGTTTCTACGAGACGGGCACGGTGGACTCGGCCCACGGTTACACGGTCGCCTTCCTGGTTTCTCTGTTGACCATCAAACTCTGGCGCCTCCTGAATTTAAACCCCAATCTGCACCTGATCACCGTGACCCTGCGGAAAGCCTGGGACGAGATGGGCGGCTTCCTCCTCACCATCCTCATCCTGCTGGTGGCCTACTCCATTTCGGTGAGTTGCGGCCTCTCACCTCCCTGCTCACCGGCAGCGCAAAATAAAACTAGGCAGCGAGCAGGGAGAACGGCCCCTACAGCAACCACAGCCCGCGCACAGAGTCGGCCCCGGCCCAACCTGCCCACTGCGGAGAGATCCCTGCCCCACCGCCCCGCGCACAGAGCGGCCCCCGGCCCAACTGCCCAGTGCGGAGAGCATCCTGCCCCAAGCGCCCCGCGCACAGAGCGGCCCCCGGCCCAACTGCCCAGTGCGGAGAGCATCCTGCCCCAAGCGCCCGCGCAGACCAACAGCGGCCCCCGCTCACTGCCCGCTTCGTAGGCATCCGCCCAAGCCCCGCTCGCAGACAGCGGCCCCGCCGCTCACTGCCGTCCCATGCGGAGAGCATCCTGCCCCAAGCGCCCCGCTCAGAGAATGTCCCACCCAGCCAGATTGTTGCTATCCAAATTGTAACCTTCCAATGGACCAAAAATCCGTTGCTCCTACGTGCGGTTTCTTCCTATTTCCTTACGTCACACACGATGCAAATAACATCGCAGGAGTTTTTTCATAGTTTTGTGAGCTGGTGATAACACCATTTTACAGTTTGTAAAAGCAGGCGATTTTACTGGAAACTACCCAATTAATGCCCTGCAGTGATGCTCATCTTTTCGGAGATGGCTCGATACCTTTTTCCCCACCCTGACCCATCGGATTCTCTCCTCAGTGGCCCCACCCTGCCCCCTCACTGACCCATCGGATTCTCCCTCAGTGGCCCCACCCTGTCCCCCTCACTGAACCCATCGGATTATCTCCTCAGGGCCCCACCCTGCCCCTCATTGACCCACTCGGATTCTCTCCTCAGTGCCCCCCACCCTGCCCCCTCATGACCCATCGTTCTCTCCTCAGTGCCCCCACCCTGCCTCTCCTTCACTGACCCTCGGACTCTCTCCTCAGTTGCCCCCACCCTGCCCCCTCACTGACCCATCGGATTCTCTCCTCAGTGCCCCCACCCTGCCCCCTCACTGACCCATCGGATTCTCTCCTCAGTGCCCCACCCTGTCCCCGATTCTCTCCTCGTGCCCCCACCTGCCCCTCCGACCCATCAGATTCTCTTCTTATGCCCCCACCCTGCCCCCTCCGACCCATTAGATTCTCTCTCAGTGCCCCACCCCCTGCTCCCTGTCATCTGACCCTGTCAGATCTCTCCTCATGCCCTCCCGCCCCCTCACTGACCATCAGACTCTCTCCTCAGTGCCCCCACCCTGCCCCTCACTGACCCATCGGACTCTCAGTGCCCCCACCTCCCCTCACTGACCCATCGGTTTTCTTCCTCCTCAGTGCCCGCACCCTGCCCCCTCAGACTTCTCCTCGGTGCCCCATCCTGCCCCCCTCACTGACCCATTGGATCCTCTCCTCAGTGCCCCCACTCTGCCCCCTCACAGGACCCATCGGTTCTCTCTCAGTACCCCCACCTGGCCCCCACTCACTGACCAATCCTGATTCTCTCCTCAGTGTCCCCACCCTGCCCCCTCAACGACCCATCGGATTCTCTCCTCAGTGCCCCCACCCGCCCTGCCCCCTCATGGACCATCGGTTTCTCTTCTCTTAGTGCCCACCCTGCCCCTCAGAATTCTCTGTCCTCGTGCCCCATTCACTGCCCCCTCACTGACCCTTGGATTCCTCCAGTGCCCCCACCCTGCCCCCTCACTGACCCATCGGATTCTCTCCTCAGTGCCCCACCCTGCCCCATCGGATCTCCCTCAGTGCCCCCACCCTCCCCCCTCACTGACCCATTGGACTCCTCACTCTCAGTGCCCACACCCTGCCCCCTCCCTGACCCATCGGATTCTCTCCTCAGTGCCCCACCCTGCCCCCTCACTGACCCATCGGATTCTCTCCGTCAGTGCCCCCACCCGGCCCCCATGGATTCTCCTCCTCATCCCCACCCTGCCCTCTCACTGACCCATCGGACTCTCTCCTCAGTGCCCCCACCCTGCCCCCTCACTGACCCATCGGATTCTCTCCTCAGTGCCCCCACCCTGCCCCATTGGATTCTCTCCTCAGTGCCCCACCCTGCCCCCTCACTGACCCATCGGATTTTCTCCTCAGTGCCCCCACCCTGCCCATTGGATTCTCTCCTCAGTGCCCCCCCCTGCCCCTCACTGACCCCATCGGACTCTCTCCTCGGAGCCCCCACCCTGCCCCATCGGATCTTCCTCCTCAGTGCCCCCACCCTGCCCATCGGATTTCTCCTCAGTGCCCCCACCCTGCCCCATTGGATCTCTCCTCAGTGCCCCCACCCTGCCCCCTCACTGACCCATCGGTTTCTCTCCTCAGTGCCCGCACCCTGCCCCCTCAGACTCTCTCCTCGGTGCCCCCATCCTGCCCCCTCACTGACCCATTGGATTCTCTCCTCAGTGTTCCCCCACCCTGCCCCCTCACTGACCCATCGGATTCTCTCCATGTGCCCCCACCCTGCCCATCGGATTCCTCCTCAGTGCCCCCACCCTGCCCCCCCTCACTGACCCATTGACTCACTCCTCATGTTCCCCCACCCTGCCCCCTCAATGACCCAATCGATATCTCTCCCTCAGTGCCCCCACCGCGCCCCTCACTGACCCTCGGATTCTCTCCCTCAGTGCCCCCACCCTCCCCCATTTGGATTCTCTCCTCAGTGCCCCCCACCCTGCCCTCTCACTGACCCAGTCGACTCTCTCCTCAGTGGCCCAAACCCTGCCCCAGTCAGTGTACCTCATCGGATTCTCTCCTCAGTGCCCCCCCCTCTGCCCCATTGATTCTCTCCTCAGTGCCCCAACCCTGCCCCCTCACTGACCCATCGGATTTTCTCCTGCAGGGTTGCCGGGCGCCCGACCGTGGGGGGGTCGTTGGCCGGGGTCGCAGTTTGGTTGATTTCCTCTCTCTGGGTCATGTTCACTCAGTGCCCCCCCCCCTGCCACCCCCATCATCGAGATGACCCTCGGACTCTCTTCCTCAGTGCCCCCACCCTGCCCCATTGGATTCTCTCCTCAGTGCCCCCACCCTGCCCCCTCACTGACCCATCGGATTCTCTCCTCAGTGCAACCTGCTCTTTGGGTGGAGCGTTTCCAATTACAGAACTTTCTTCGACTCCGTTGTCACCATCATCAGCCTCCTGATTGGCCTGTTTAACTACGATGAAGTAAGAGACTTTTCACACATCGCACCCAAGAAAACAGAAGGGGGTCATTCATCAAACTGCGATAGTGTCGATCGGGGCACTATTGCACAGAAACGCCCATCGAAGTCAATGGGAGTTTACAAACAAGTGTCCCGATCAGCACTATTCCAGTTTAATTAATAACCCCAAGTGATACCATCTCCGTCCACTGCCCATTAAAAAGCAGAGAAACGTAGCACTGCACATATTTTTTTACATTACAGCAGGGGGCTCCGAACTCAGTCCTCATGGCCGCCACCAGGACCAGCTTTTATGGCGAGCCCTGTTTCAGCACAGGTGGCTCAGTCTTTGTGCTGAAACAGGGATATCCATAAAAGCCGGCCTGGTGGCGGCCCTTGAGGACTGAGTTTGGGGATCCCTGCATTACAGGATGGACGCAGGGGGTTGCCGCAGCTGAACAGTGTTTATTTCAGCTTTGGGGACCCCCTGCTTCCAGAGATACTTACCTCCATAGTGGATGCCAGCATCTCTGGAGTTTAAATATCCAGGTCACACGGGCCAATAGGAGGCCGTACGGATTACATCACTGCTTCCTATTGGCCTGTGTGACACAGGACTTTTAAGCTGCAATTTTGTTCCCTGTCTGCACATACTGCCCCCCCCACAGAGGTATGTCTGGAAGCAGGGGGGCCCCGGAGCTGGAAATAACTCAGCTCAGCCCCAAAGACCCCCTGCTTCAACCCTATTATAAAAAAAATGAAATCACTGAGGCACCTGTGCTGAAGCAGGGATATCCTTAAAACCGGACCTGTTGGTGGCCCTTGAGTACTGGACTATAGCAAGTCGGTGATAATGAAAACAGAACCCTGTTCACACAAAGGGTTCTGCCACCTGTGACACTCCCTCATATTATGGGGCAGGTGTGCCTGGCACTGTACCGCACTGTGTATCCCTCTCATTCACCAGCACAGCTCTTATTGCGTGGGGACTGCAGCCAGTGTGTTTGTGTTCTGCAGGTTCTGGCCCTGGATCCAATCCTGGGCTCACTTCTCATCACCACCTGTGTCATCTTCCTAATGTTTATGATCGTCAACATCTTCCTGTCTGCCATGCTGGGCGTGTTCTCCCAGGAACGCCGGTGCCCAACGGTAAAGAGAGCGCCAACCCTCCCCATGTCACAGAGCCGCTCATTCTACTAATGTTACCTTACTATAAATAAATAAATACTTCTCTTTCTCCACCCGCAGCCCTACAAAGAGAGGGAGATTGTGGAACTGCTGCTGCTGAAACTCTCCGAGTTATTTGGGATCCGCAAAAAAACGAAGGGGACGGAAACGGGAGCCAGAGAGAAGGACAAAGGGCTCGGACCTGTGTGATAAACAGAACTGCTTGCACGATTAAACTAGGGGGCGGCGGGCCAACGCCTGTCTTCAAAGGCCACAAACAGGTCTTCAGGCTATCCCTGCTTCAGCACAGGTGGCTCAATCTGGAGGCTCAGTGAAAGACTGAGCAACCTGTGCTGAAGGAGGAATATGCTGAAAACCTGACCTGTTGCTGACCCTTGAGGAATGGAGATTGCAACCCCTGTATTAAAAAAAAAAAGTCAGAGGACGCGGCCAATGCATGATGGCACCAAGTACCTCCTACCGCGCATGCGACGATTCTAGAGCAGAACTCTTACAAATAAAGATCCACTTCCTTGTCAACCTCGTTGTAAACTTTAATGTGAGCAATTGAAAATCTGCACCAGTTTATCAGGGCCGTCCGTACACAAACAAACCCCGGGAAGAAGCAGACAATACAAACCAGGTGAAAATCATTCAATTAGGCGTATAACTATCGCTGATCCACCCTATCGCCCTCTTTGAACTCTCTCTCTCTCTCTCTCTCTCTCACTCTCTCTCTCACTCTCTCTCTTTTTACACTCTCTCTCACTCTCTCTCTCTCTCTCTTTCTCTCTCTTTTTACACTCTCTTTTTACACTCTCTCTCTCTCTGTCAATCTCTCTCTCTTTTTACACTCTCTCTCTCTCTGTCACTCTCTCTCTCTTTTTACACTCTCTCTCTCTGTCACTCTCTCTCTTTTTACTCTCTCTCTCTCTCTCTCTCTCTCTCTCTTTTTACACTCTCTCTCTCCATGCAGACAGCCGAGCAGTGACAGTGTGGCTCAGACCCCGGAGCTGCTCCGCCGTTACCCCCTCGAGGATCACCCCGAATTCCCCCTGCCCCCCGATGTGGTATTTTTCTGTCAGCCGGAGGGCTGCCTGAGCGTGCGCCAGAAACGCATGAGCCTGCGCGACGACACCTCCTTCGTCTTCACGCTCACAGACAAGGACAGCGGCATCGTCCGCTACGGGATCTGCGTCAACTTCTACCGCTCTTTCCAGAAACGCAGCCCCAAGGACAAGAGCCGCAAGCCGCCCAAGCCAGCGTCCGAAAACGGCTCGGAGGTTTCTGACGGGGGCCACTCCCTGCAGGCCCCAAGCGCCGATTCCACCCCTGACCTTAACCAGTCCCCCCGCGGGAAGCGTCTATCCAAGGGGACCCAGCGGTCCCGGAACAGCACCCTGACGTCACTGTGCGTCATCAGCCACTACCCTTTCTTCTCCACTTTCCGGGAATGCCTGTACACCCTGAAGCGGTTGGTGGACTGCTGCAGTGAGCGGCTGATCAGCAAGAAGGCCGGCATCACCAAGGGAGTGCAGAGGTGAGCGAGACCACCACAACTTTATCAGCTTATAGGGGCTGACCCACGTAGGTCCAAACACAAATAATAACCTGGATCCTGACGACTCATTCCCTTGTACAAACTATCAAACCAGTGAAAGTGATTTTCTGTAAAGCTGTAGTGCAGGCGTTGCCAACTCCAGTCCTCAAGGGCCACCAAACAGGTCAGGTTTTCAGGATATCCCTGCTTCAGCACAAGTGGCTCAATCAGTGGCTCAGTCGAAGACTGCACCACCTGTGCTGAAGCAGGGATAACATGAACTCTGAGTTGGCCTCCGCTGCTGTAGTAGATATGTGTGTAGGTAATGTATATTGAGGGTCAGAAGTTGAGGATCTCCCTTCTGTTGGTCTTACCGCGTGTTGAGCATTCTCCCCTTCCCCTGCGTTAGTTGGCCGCCTCCCAATATTGAGAGGCTATTTGGGTTATCATGGGGATTCATAAATCAAGATAAACGATACCCTCTTTCCCTCACAGTCCTCCTGGTAAATGAGACATTTTCCAACTCCCAGGAATGATCCAAACCACCGATACCGAACGTGTCAGATTTATTTGTTGCTCGCCAAGATATCCCCGTAAACCTATCACTGCACGCTGGTTCACTGTGAGACCGCACCTTTAAATTCACAAATTCACATACCTTACTCTTACCTTTTGAGTCACAGGGACTGTAATACCTGACTTTGAAGATGCTGGGGGGGACTTCTACAGAAAGAGGCTAGTTGGCAGGGATCACTAAACACATTGTCTACATCAAGAGTTCTCAGACCTCTTTCTAATGAGCCACTTCAGTGTTAATAATACTGTATTAATAATAATGGGGAGGACCCCCTTCGTTACTTCGCTCTGTCCCTCCATGTATTTGTATGTGTAGCGCTCCCTGCCCGGCTCCTCTGAGATTACATGGGTGTGTATATGGATACCCCACACGGGTAACCGTGACTCAGGGGGCCGGAATTCAGGCGGCTGGGCGATGAGTTAGCAAGGTTGTATAATAATGGGCGCCTGGAAGTTTTATAGCACAACTGTCATTTATTCGTGTCCCCAAACACGGGGACCGCTCATCCATATAATGACAACGTTGCACTGTGTTTTATAACAGACATACATGATTGCGGTTCTTCTATCAGTGCCCATTCCTAGCACTCGTATGGCGGTACATATCTGGTTTCTCCCTTGTGTGTAGACCCGGGCTCCCATCTCATTGTTTTGGGACATCTCTCCTCATTATCTCGGTAATGCTTGGTTCATTGGGGATCCTAGCGAGTCCTGTATACGTAACCCAATACCATAGCCTTTATGGTAACTGCCAATTCCACTTGAGCCAGAGAGGAATGTATATGCGGATCCGCGGTTACAGCTGATCCGGAACTCCTCGTTGCTGAGGCCCTCTGCCGCGTGCCGTTTCACTTAGCAACTATTCTGCACTCCCTCAGTCTTCTCTAGGGATCCTAACTTACAAGGTTACTATCCCTGTCTATAACGGTATAAAGTAGGGGGATCTGGTATATTCTATTACCTTAAGAACCTGGGTATCTGCTCTCCCCAAGGCTGCTCTCCTCTTGTCCTCCCGGAACCTAACCATCTAGAACCGTCTCGGTTCCTTAAATACACCTGCTTGACGTATGAATCCCCATAGCAAGCAGGGTGGGGCCCAGCATACACTAATACGGCTAGTAACCCTTTAAGAGGAGGGGGTTAAGTATGTATAAATTATAAAATGAAAGTTCTGGGTTTGCATCATCTTGGGGGAAACCTTTTCATAGACCAAGCATTGGCATTGCAGTTCCGGCAGCAGTATACAAACGATGGACTGCGAGTGAGAGAGGGCATGGTTGACCCTTATGATATCCGGGACCACTAGGGAACTGTGGACCGCAGTTTTTAAAAACCTCTGCCGAAAACCTTTCCCTTTCCAATGACCCATTCCTCAACAAATCCAGAAGCCCTACAAACAGTATTACTTCTCAATCCTGAAACTAGCCCCTAGCTGGGCCAGAAGAAATCTCCACCATAACCTAAACCCGGAGTGGCCAACTCCAGTCTTCAAGGGCCAACAACAAGTCAGGTTTTCAGGATATCCCTGCTTCAGCACAGTCGTTGAGTGAGCCACCTGTGCTGAAGCAGGGATATCCTGAAAACCTGGCCTGTTGGTGACCCTTGAGGACTGGAGTTGGCCGCCCCTGACCAAAAGCTTCCTTCCCCGTATACGACCCATTCCACACCAAACACTGATGTGTTGTCTGATATCTTTTGTTTGCGAATAGATTGAGAAAAGGAGTGTAAGCCTTCATGAGTGTAATACCACCTGAGCAGTATTTTGGGGTCTGTTTCCCTAACCGCTGAACACCTGAAGGCTCTGGCTATACTATCATATATGTGTTCTCAGTCCCGGTCCTCTAAGGGTCTACCTATATATTTTTCCCAGTCTGAAATGTTTTTGTTTGTTTGCCCTCTGAGTTGTTGTTGTAGAATTGGGCGATTTTGTCCCCTTGTGATATTCTCCTAACCATATTCTCAAAGGTGGTAAGGGGCCTGTTTGAGCTTTCGTTTGGCTATAGCGAGGAGACCTAGTGTTTCAACTGCAGATATTGAAATAGGTGTGTGTTTGGGGTTCTGTACTCCTCTTTTAATTAAAAAATGTCTTTATCTTGCCCGCTTTTTGTATATCTTTTATGGATGACAGGCCTTTTCTGCCCCAAACTTTATAAACATTTGAGTGCTATGCTGGAGTAAAATCCGGGTTGGATCTGATCATTGTCAATGGTGAGGGGATAGACGAGACCTGTTTTGTATCTACAGTTTTTGTTCCAGATGTGGAGGGAGTGTGCCATAACTGGGTGGTTCCTGTAGTGTGTCAATCTGTTTTCCTTTTTTAGCCACAGAAGTGTCACCATGTCAGTGGTCTGTGCTTCCGATTTTTCGATATCTACCAAAGGTTTGGTACCCTGCTGACCAATATATTAACGGGCTCAACCTAGCTGCTTCATAATATTTAACTAGATCAGGTTGACCTAGTCCCCCCTGCGTTGGAGGAAGCACCATTAATCTCTTTATCTAGGTCTCTAATAACTTTTATTAGTACAGTTACTGGTAGAACTTGAAAGAGATATAGCAGTCTAGGTAGTAGGTTTATTTTAACCGATGTAATTCTGCCTGACCATGAGATCTGCTATCCCATCCAACTCTTTAGGTCTTTTTTCAAATTTGTAATGAGTTCTGGGTAGTTTGCCTCAGAGATGTCCTCATGTGATTTTTTTTTTTTGATGAATACTCCCAGGTATTTTATCCTGTCTAGTTTCCATTTAATAGTGAGCTTTTTTTTCATGTCATTCTCTAATTCTTTGGGTATATATAAATTTAAAGCCTCTGATTTTGTATGGTTTATTATAAAATTTGACAGCATCCCAAATTCTTCTAATGTAGCAAACAAACAATGTAGGGATGATTTTGGGCTGGCCATTGAGAGTAAAATGTCATCAGCGAAGAGGGATACTTCATATTCTTTATCGCCAATGGGGACTCCTTTTATCTCTGGATTTAGTCTAATTTTAGAGGCCAATGCATCTATGCATAGTGCAAATAACAGGGGGGACAGTGGACACCCTTGACGCGTACCGTTGGTGATTTTGAATGGCGGGGAAGAAAGGCCGGACTTGCGGACCGAAGCTGTTGGATTGGAGTATAGTGCTTTTATGCCGTTAATAAAACTTTCATGAAGACCCATCTTATTAAGGACACGAAACATGAAGGGCCACACCACCCCGTCGAATGCGTTTTCTGTGTCCAAACCCCAAATTAGAGTTGGCCTCTGAATTGAGTTGGTATTGTGTATGATGTTAATAATCCTTCGGATGTTGCCTGAGGCTTGGTGTCTGGGGTGAAGCCCACTTGATCAGGGTGTACAAGAGTGTTTAGAACCTTGTTTAATCTTGATGCCAGAATTTTGGCAAAGAGTTTAATGTCTGTGTTTATCAATGAAATGGGTCTGTAGCTTGGACATAGTGAGGGGTCCTTCCCTTCTTTCGGGATTACAATAATTGAGGCTTCTAGCAATTCGCTCGGCATTCCTCCACCTTTCAAGATTTTATTAAACCATCTAACCAGTTATGGCTTCAGTATTGATTCAAACTTTTTATAATACAAATTAGATAACCCGCCTGGACCTAGGGTTTTGATAGTTTCAGAAACCTCCTCTGCCTTTATTGGGGCACCTAGCGTACTGACAGTTGGGATGTCTAACTTGGCTAGTCTGCTTGCTGAAAGGTACTCCTCTATTTTTGCTTCCAGGTCTAAGTCTCCTTGTCCAGGGTTTTTCAGATTGTATAAAATACAGTAGTATTTCACGAATTCTCTATTAATTTCCACTGGATTATATGTTAAGACATCGTGGTCCGTCTTTATGCTGTAAATATTTAAGGTGGGCTTTTTTATTTCTAAGTTTAGCTGCGAGGTACCTGTCTGCCTTGTTGCCCTTTTCGTAAAAGATTTGGTTAGTCCGCCGCATTGCCTGCTCCGTATCCTCTATCAAAATATTTGTAACTTCAACTCTGTCCTTGTCTATTTTAGCTCTAGTGTTGTCTGTTGGGTTGTGTTGAACGCCTCTTCCTTTTCCCTGGGGCTGTCAGTCTGTTTATTCTCCTATTTTTCTCTTTCTTTGTGTGAGGCGATGCTGACTGTTTTTGCCTCTTAGGGCGCCCCATGTGTGCGGCCCATAGTGTGTTTTCTCCCACTTGACCATTATCGTTTAGTGAAAAATATTCACGGAGGGCTGCCTCTACAGCATCTTTAGTCTCAGGGATCCTAAGCAGGAGGTCATTCAATCGCCAACGTGCGCTGGATGATCTCTGGTGTATACCTTGCAGTGTCAGCGACACCGGGGCATGATCCGACCAAGTCATGCTATCCATCTCGGCTTTGACAATGCTGCTGGCCAGGTCTCTAGATAGGAGTGTGTAATCGATACGCGTGTATTGTTTGAGGGGAGCCGAGTAAAATGAGTGTCCCCTGGTTGTCGGGTTCATCAGCCTCCAAGTGTCGACCAACCTGCCTACCCTTCTATTATTTTCCAGGGCTCTAGAGTTTTTTAGCTTAGAGCGGTGTTCTTTTTCGAGGGTTGTCGCCCTATCTTTAATACTGTCTGTGATGGTGTTTAGATAAGGAGCATATAGGCTTACTATGGTTAGTTCTTCTGTGCCAAGTTTACCCGTGAGAATCATCATTCTACCTACTTTATCCCTTTTTTATTTTTTTCAATATCAAAGGGAACATTTGTCTTAATCAAGATAGCTACTCCTGCCTGTTTGTTTTTTTTGCTGGTGAGTGATACATTTTGATGAAATTTTTTGTCTCTTAGTCTAGTAAAGTTACATATTTTCTGTTTAATTGTTTTTCCTGTATTGTGTGTGTGTGTCTTATCTATCTATCTATCTATCTATCTATCTATCTATCTATCTATCTATACAGAACAAACGACGCTCTTCCGATCTATGGTTTGTTCTGTAGTGAACAGAGAGAGACTGCCTCACTCCGCACAGACGTGCAGAAGCTAAAGGCCTTTAAGGAAAGTTCAGCAGCATTATCACATGCTTCATTAGCCAGCTCCCCATACACAGCCGTGCGCTCTGCGAGCCAGACTCGGCCTTCCCTGGGATCCTCAGCGAGCCACTCTGGTCCAGCAAAGAACGGCACTTTGTAGGATTAACAAGGAGTGTTAGAGCTGAAGTTAGAGAGTTTCAGATCAGAGGTTATGGGGACCACGTGTGGGGGGTGGGGGTGGCTTCACGTGGGAGAGCACAGACTTTGCTCTTTCCCTTAAGTCTTCTTTTTTAGTTCCTCAAATCGGCGAGACAGGTCGTCAAAATCGATATCTTCTGAAGTGGACGTGTGGGCTCCTGCGGAGGAGGCTGGCAGTGTGTCCGGGACGGACGGTAACTCAGGAAGGACAAAGTTGTCCGGCGTTTTAGTCCTGGGTTTGGCGACTGGTGGCGCGTTGCTCCCCGGACCTAGGAAACAGAGAACATGCAGTTCAGTGAAGTCGCTCAAACACCTTGCCGACGCCCTAACCATCCACCGTCCCCGGTCACTCACCAGCAGCGGGAGGGAACCTCGGATCCGGCATGAAATTATCAATCTGGCGGAGAGAGGTGATGGGTTAGCTTGGAAAACATTTCAGGAAGTCCCAGAGTGACCCCCATATACAAATCCCCTCAACTGCACATTAACAGCCTCCAATACCAGTCTGAACTGAACCTCACATTAACAAGCTTCATAGCAGCTTGTTGAGAGGACTCTAAGCTCAACCTCACACCCTTGTAACAGGTAGTGAGCTGCAGCAGTTCTCTGTGTCTTGCTCCTCTCAATGGCGAGTTCCACCTCTCCAGATAAAGTAAGCACCACTCTCCCCCTCCCCCCACCCCCTCCGGTGCTGCTGATCCAACTCAGTGACTTACAGAATCGTATGTAGGAGGCATGGTTGGGACCTGTGGTGGGAGGCCGCCCATGGCAGGAGGATGCAGATTGCCGAAAGGCTGGTACATTCCCACAGCTGCCCCATTGAAGGTCTCCTGTGGTGATAGGAGCAGAGGGTCAGCCAAACACAGCAGCATAAAGAGGAGCAGAAAAGCACCTAGTCACAGGAGAAGACACTTACTGGGCCAGTGGGTGCAGGGTATGAGAAGGGCATGTTGGGGGATGGCATTGGCATGGGCATGGGCATGTTACCCATCGTATTTAAGGGTACCCCAAATCCTCCTCCTCCACCACCACCGCCACCTTTCTTCATGTCGTCTGTAAATCCCACATCTATAAGATCAGCCTCAATTCCGGTGGGAGCCTCAGCCTGGGGGGAAAGTAGACCACCGCTGGAGGTCAGAAGTTTATTTAATTTATTCATTTATAAAATGTGTTACCAGGCAGTAACACACTGAGAGTTACCTCTCGTTTTCAAGTATGTCCTGGGCACAGAGTTAAGATGACAAATAATACATGGTTATAAATACAGTTACATAAGTGAGCAGGGTTATACATTATGCACAGACATAGAATGACAGGAGCAGCCACAGATAATGACCGTCACCCCTTCACTCACTCAGTCTGCCAAACACAATCAACACAGGACACCGATTACTGCTCTTACTCCACACTCACCATAACCACAGAGTCCGGCTCATATGGGACGTTGTAATTCTTGGCGATCTCAATCAGGTATCTCTCCACCAGGATTTTGGGAGGAGCCTCGACACTTAGTTTGTGCATCAGCTGAGGAGATAGGACAGGTTACGGGAGCTGTGAAAAAGAGGAGCTCTTGTATCCCCCCCCCCCCGGGATTAAGTATTAATCAATCAACAAACTCTGTTACCTGAGGGCATGTATTAGTCTGTGTCTCCACGTTAGATAATTGTTCACCAATAGGCTGTGTTAAATGTTAAGAATAGGGTTGCACAGGTATATAAACTGTGTCAACCCTACAGTTTTTAGTTGTGCTGGATTGCTGGAGTTGTGTGCTTCTGATTCCACCTGGAATGTCACTGGATTGATGGAGAATTGCTAGAGGATACTTCTCCATCCCCCAACCCTAAGTAAGTGTTACCTTCTTGTCTGTTTTGTACTATATTGCTGTGTTCACCTTATCTAAGAAATAAATTATATTTATTATATCTAAGCCTCGTTCAGTTCAACCCAGATATTTGGTGATCATTATATCTTGTCATAAGCTACCGTGACAGACACACACACACACACATACCTCCAACCCCGCCAGGGACACACACACACACACATACCTCCAACCCCGCCAGGGACATACACACACATACCTCCAACCCCGCCAGGGACACACACACACAC
>WSYH01013519.1:0-16931 GCA_036426205.1 Ascaphus truei
GCACGGCCCTGAGGAAGGTCTCTCTGTGGGACCGAAACGTTGGTTTACGTGTATTTCATGTTGTGAATATAGATTTTTGGATTAACCCCGTGCGGTGTGCTGTCTCTTTACTGGTCTTTGGATTGGTTCGTATCATATATATATATATATATATATATATATATAGCAACTCAGACGTCTCAATACAGGAAGGAGATGAAGAAGATCGAGCGTTTAGCTACTGCGCATGTGCGCACTTGAAACACATGAGGACTTTGCGTTCCAGGCATTGAGGATTCGGAATGATGATGTCACAAAGATGGCGAATACACCGAACAACCAGGAAGAGGGAGGATATGAACAACATGATTTCTACAGGAGGATCTACATCTGTTGGGGATTACCCACTTAAGTATACACACTGGACATTGTTTCACGGGACTGATCAAGCACATGGACTTTATCAACACTGATTAGACAGGTTGCATTGTGGGGATTTGGGGCACTATATATATGTTGATAGGATAGGTTTTGTTTATGCCATTGTCACTTGAAAAAGACCTTCACGGTCGAAACGTTGTGTTGGCTCAATAAATGAGTTTTCATTTGCTAAAACTCGTTGTGCCCTCTGTTCCTTCTTCCATGTACCCTGCCTACCTCACCACTCCCAGTAGAAGGCTCTTGGCCGAAACGCGTAGGAGCAGGTGTAGTAGGCAGGACCCCCTGGTTTGTCCCCCTCTAGGGACACGTAATCATGTTCTGAGCGGTTTGCTCCTTGTCTCCTCCATGATTTTGCAGTATGCCTGACATTTGGTGATGTATGACAATTAGCATATAAGTTTTTTGAGCTGTGCTTCCTAAGGTTGTATATTGTGTGGCCCTATCATATATTGCTACACTGTGTCACTTGAGACATTCCCTGAGATTATGTGCGAATAAGAATGTGTTGATATCATGTGATTTCACCATTTGGCCATAGCCACTTCATTTTTGGCGTCTTGTCTGTATTATTTTGTCAACCTTGTCAGGTACATTAGAGTGTATTTTCTGTCACTATTGATATGGGTTTTGTTCCCATTTGGAATTAACTGCTGGAGGATATATGTCAAGTTTTTTATGTACAGGGGATCCATGCCTTGTTTTAATTTTCTGTGCATTCTTTTATTTTTTTTGTTCTGTGACAGTTATTTAATAAAGACTTTGTGAATTTGTACTTTAAAGGTATACTAGAGTGCTATTGTTTGGGGCTTTACTTTCTCCTACTGTATTGATTGGCCCATACAGCACCACTGACTTATCACTGTATATTGACATAGAAGTCGGTATTCAGTTACATCTATTAATCTTGTGGATGCGGGGTCCCCTTTTTCTCTTACAAAAAATATATATATATATATATATATTAAAAAAAACAAGATACAATCAGCGCAAATCTCAACACTTTGTTAATGTAGTAATACTAAAAACCACACCTGGCCAAATCAGTCAAAACAAGAGGTATTAACCCTTTCAATCAACTAACCCTACAAAAAATGCTGCCACTTAGGTCCACGGCTCCATACTTGCCGCCAGAGATTTGTATAGAAAAGAACGACCAAGGCACAAATGTGCAAGGAAAGAAGAAAAGAGAAAAACATCATAGGGCAATATATCTGAGCAATTCAGGGGTTAGGTGGTAAGGTATGCACTTACACTTAGTACAGCAAAAATCAGCCTTTAATCCACTCTGGGATTCAGGAACTCTGCTTCCAACGTTGGTCTGTCTCTTTCTGTAGTCATTGTGTCCTCTGGATCAGTGATTTAAACGATGCTCCAACAGCTATCACAACATCACAATGCGTCTGCTACCAGATGATACCTTGCAGATGGATAGATCTCACAGAAGGGATAGGTAGAGAATAAAAAAGGAAGAACAGGGATAGTGTAAAACCTTTTAATAAAATGTAACTAAAAAAAAAAATTGGTATTAAACTCACATGCTGTGAATTGAATACAAGCAGTTGAGAGTATAAGTGAGTCTCTCACACTCGATTTCGGAGAACGCCGGTTGCCAGCACAGTTCGCTCGTGCGGTTACTTCCGCATCACGTGCCCCGGCTCTCACGAGATTTTGTCTCTGAATTTTGTTGCTACGCTGCCTTGGCTCCGTTGTGCGTAATCGGATTCTCAGCGTGTCTCCAACTGCTCCGTGAAAGCGCTTGCCCTACGTGTTTCTCCACTTCGACTTCGTCGAAGCCGGGTAAGCGGAGGGAAAACCCCCACTACAATCTCCTGCCCCACGGAGGAAGCCGGGACAGGGCGAGAAGGGGGGAACACCCCCACTACAATCTCCTGCCCCACGCGGGGATTGGCGAGAAGCCAAGTTAAGCGGGGACAGGGAGAGAAGGGGAACACCTGCCTTGCGCGGGGAGTAAGGGGGCTTGCAAGGAAGGAGTAAGGGGGCTTGAAGGGAAGGAGTAAGGGGCCGCAAGATGGAGGATTGGAGAGTACTTACTCTCCAACAGATCTCCGGCAGAAAGAATGGCTGCTCGTTGGGGGCGGGCTCATATAGAGCCTGGCCGCGCTCCCACAAAGCCTGGGAGCGCGCGCCAATCAGCTGTCAGGTAGGGGAGTTTTTTTTTTCAGCCAGCGCGAGCAGGGAAAATTCAGCGCGAGCAGAAAAATTTAAAAAAAAGAACACATGTGCTGCTTGGGCCAATGTTTACTCGCCCGGGGGTTAAATCCACCGCCTCGGGCGTGTAAATGTATAGGATTTTCGAACACGGTCTCAAAAAAGTGTGAAAGGGAACAAAATAGGAAAAAAAACAATGTTACAAGAAAAAAAAAACATCTAGGAAGATACAGAAAGGGATAGTACTCTAAAACATATATTAAATGGCCATAAAAAACGTATCAGAAGGAGACATATAAATGCTGAGGAGGTGGTGAAAGTTAGTAAACAAGGGACCAGTGTCTATATCCTCATTTAACCCTTTAGGTGAGAGGGAGCCAAGATATAAATACAGAATGTCTCCTGATAGGAGGAGACTCGTGATTCGTCACCTCCTCTCTCGTCCTAGGGATAATTTAATTCCCTTGAAACATCAATTTAGTAGGATCCTTATTGTGATTGTGACGCGAAATGACGTGATTAAACTGTTTGTTCTCATATCAATCTTAATGTTTCTAATATGCTCTGAATTCGTACTTTTAAGCATCTCGTCTGCTGATGTGCTCTGATGCTCTGCTGAAAAGCCATGATGTGATCCCATTAGTTCCGTGTGTGGTAACCCTACCCACTCATTGCTGTATTTTTACATTGATGTCGCAGAACTTTAATATTTTGGAATTAGTTAATTTATATTTTTCATTACTTCACTATATGGCGTTCGTGCACTGTGGTTTTGTTTTCATGTTCCCATTCTGGCCGTCTTGGCGACACCAAACTCTTTTGGAGTGGGGGTTAGGAAAAGGGTGAGCCTGACGAAGGATTGTGCGAATATGCCCAGCTACCTGGGGCAGAGGTACCAAAGTGCTTCCCAGCACATTAGAGGGCAAAAGGTAATTGGAGTACAGGATAATTGTCAACCAATATCTGAGACCCAATGTTAGGGATAGGATAGAGCCCAAAATTCTATAAAACCGATTTCAGCTCTATGCCCACATGTTGGTCGTGATACATCTGAAGGAGAAACATGAGCCTTGATGAATTGCTAATTCGAATACTGATTAAACTTCAGTGCCCCATTCCCTAAGTAAGTGTATAATATTCTGGTGTTATTTGCTTCAATATGTTGTGTTCACCGGTCCCTAAGGAAAAAAACTTTCTTTATCATATCACTAGTCGCATTCAATTCAACACCAGTATTTTGGTGTATATTATAACCTTGTAAGCTACCGTGGACCATGGCCAAGAGCTCTCGATTAACAATATCATGTTACGTTCCGCTTGAAGAAAAGAAAGAAGAAAATTTCTATCGAAATGATGTATCCTAAGACAACTGTAGAAGATTGATGCAAGTGAACCACATTCAAGTTCTAGACGATAATAAAGATTCTCTCGTAGACTAAGGAGAAGTTCTTGTTTGAACCGTGTTCTACATGTTCCTGCATTGATTAGTTTAGAAGAAAAGATCAAAGGGGAATTTTTTATTGGTTTTCGCCAAATAAACGATTACAAAAAGAGGTAAGAGATCCCTAAAATATTTAATTGACAAAGTCCTTGAACACGGTTGGGGCATTACAAGGCTGAAAGGCAGGCACATGTACTCGTAGTGTCCATCTCTGGTATTGAATGCATTTTTCATCGTCGCCTTGATAAATTTAATAAGGTTGAAAGACCCCGTTTAGATCTAGTCTTGAAAAGATTCTAGCTCCTGAAGACGGTAAAAATTTCGAAACTGAGGAGGAAGAGGATAGTGATTTTTAAAGTAATCTCCCGTTGAGGCCCCGATAGTCATCAATGCAAGGTCGCAATGTCCATCTTTTTTCTTTACAAAGAAAAACCCAGCTCCCAGTGGGAGATGTGGAGGATTTGCGAATGAACCCCTCTGAAGATTCTCGGGCAGGCAATGATTCTTTCAAAGCTTTAGTCTATAGGCCTAGACAAGGCTAGGAGGCCCTATGGGAGGTTTCGAGGGTTCGTGGTGTTCTGTAGTCCCAGGGATTGCAATTCGAAAAGGGCAATCGTAGGGGCGATGTGGATTGAACGTATTTAAACGTGACTTAGCGAAGACACCTTGAACTTCAGTATATTCCTCAGGCAATAGTACCCTACTTTGTCCTCAGATAACCCAGTGTTGCGCAAACTAATTGGGCTTGAGACAGTTTGTACGCAGTATGGCTCACTGGATAGGTTCCTTGTTAACAAATCAATCCGTGGGATGGGTTTATCGGACCTGTAGGCAGGGTAGTCCCAGGATCACTTGCTATGGAAGGAGTGTTAATAAGCATTCAAGTAAGGTCCTTCCAATGGTTACCTGCTGAACCACTGGAGGAAATCTGAGTTTCAAAAGAAATGAAACGACGGCTTGACTTGAAGCGGTTTTTCTACCAATCAATAGCCTCCAAGGCAATGGGGATTCTTTTGCGCACGCGGGAAATATGGTTCTCTGCAAAGCTCTGATCAATAAAGTTGCCACCGGATCCAGAATCAAGAAAGGCTAATGTAGAGACAGAGGACGAGAATCCCTCACCCGACAGAGAGATAGGCACAAGGATCTGTGGGATTCGAAGTGGCTTATAGGGGATAACCAGACGTTCCCAATGAGATCCCTAGACCTCGGGAAACCTTGGGCAATAGAGAAAGCAAAAAAGACCCCCACAATACAGACACAGACCAGCATCTAGGCGGCAGGGCTTTTTGCGGTGCGAGAGGAGAGGATTGATCCCCAACTGCATAGGTTCAGATGAAGTATATGACAGGTAGTTTTCGAACTGGATCTAACTGACTGGGACTTTATCCTGGAGAAGCATGTGTGATCAAGTCTCTGTTTGTCCTCCTCTTGAAGGCGTGCATTCCAGCCACTTGATGCAAGATAGCAATGAGATCTTCGAGGTGTGGTAGGGTGGGTAGTGAGTAGCAAGTTCATTCTTTCACTGTTTCAGACAGGCCCTGCAGAAGGACAGCAGACAGGGACTTCTACATTCCAGGCTAAAATCGAGGGCATAACGAGCACTGGCCGGTTACCCTGGGAGATATAGAATAAAGCAAAAAGCTTCAGAAAACCTTTCGATCCGGCTTGGTGTATGTCTCATGTTATAGAAACACCCTGGGACATTCCTTGGTAAAGGCTAATACTCTTTGGGTGAGATGGATATCTTGCTCCCAAGACTGGAGGTGAAGCCCAGGCACGGGCATCATATACAATACCGACACACTTATTGCAGCACGGATTAGCACCGCCAAGCGTGGGATTTTGCCCCGGCGTGCTAGCCGCACTCCCTCAAGCATGGCCTGAGAAAACATGAACGAGAGTCCAGTGATCCCCGAGGGAGCGCTGGTGACAAAGCGATGTGGGTGACGGCGGCAGGGGGTTCGGGGTGACCCGGGCGGAACCCGCAGCTGGAGGGGAGCGGCCCCGAATAAGGAGGGGCTCTTCCGTGCTTCGGCGCCGCCGCCCGGCACCCTCCGGCGTGGCCAGGTTACTGCTGCGGCCGAGAACGGGCAAATGCTCGAATATAAACTCGGCCGCAGCACCTAGCAGTATAAGAGAGAGGATTAGGTAGGCTACCTATGGAACAAGCGAAGTGAAGCAGGGGGAAAAGATTCATCTCAAACCTGAATTTCCATGAAAGCATTGGGTAAGGATTAACCACGACACGTGAGGATCCCCGCCATCCGATTGGGTTTTGGGGAGCCAGGGGTGGGTTCGGACAGCAGATAAGAAGACATGCATGGTATTAGTGCCCAATGTGAGGGATCCATTGTGTGGCCTTGTTGTGGGGGACAGGGACCATAAAGTCCTTGGAGGGTTCTCATGTTGTTGGTCACTAAACTCAAGTTTGGTTTCAAGACCGGACAGGAGTTGGCCGGAGCGTGCTCAGGATCTTTACTACATCAGCAGGGCGAATTTGTATGGCCCGAGAAAGAAAACTGTAACACGTAGCTACCACAAACGAGGACCGCGATCGCGGGGCTGAGTGAGGTAGGGAATTGTATAGATACGCCGCCCACAAACCCTTGAGGGGCGACGTATAGAGTGCAGTGATAGTCTTGGATTAAGCTGGGTCAGGGGTTTATAGAAGACAGATAAATGTGGTATTGGCCGGGGTCTAGGAGTGGAGAAGTAGCGGATCATTGCGGGTAAGTAGCTGGGGTCAGGATTGGAGAGAGCAAGAGCGCATCAAGCCAAAGCGAGGGGGTCAGTGCAGGAGAGGCAGGATCGGCGTTCCACAAAGTCAGGGTCAGTGCAGGAGAGTATCACAGGTCAAGTCAAGGCAGGGTCAGGCAGGCAGATAGAGACAGACAGAGGCAGCTGAGGGGAGATTGCAGCATCACAAAAAGGAGTTAGCTCTGGACAATGCATGAGGCGAGAGTAGAGTAAGTAGTCGAAGTAGTACTGACAGGGGATATAAGGAACTCCCCCAATGGGAGACAAAAGGAATGAGTGAAGGAGCTCTCCACTGATTAGAACTGCTTGGATCGTTTGCAGCAGGTGCATCCTATTGTGCAGCCGATTAGGAGTGGGGGTTTGGTTACCCGTGCATCCCGGCTGGTGACCGCGTCGCGCGCCACTCGCAAGCGCCAGGCAACCCGGTCAGTGATGGGGCAGAGACCGGAGACGGGACCTAAGACAAGGGGGGGAGGAACGTGTGTCGGCTGCTGCCGCCACGTACCTCCGTTTGAGAGCGGGGGCGGAGTCGGGGGGGAGAGACCACAGAACCGCTCTGGAGAGAGAGGTGTGCATCCGCGCATGCATCGTTGCGTCACTGCTGTGGGGAAGAGTTGTAACCTGGACAGGGGACAACGGAGACCGAAGGCCGGCCCGCCACGCTGCGCATTGAAACCGCTTCACGGGATGCCTCTTTTGGATCGCTCTGGAACCTGACGGACAGGTAAGGGTTAAGAAGACAGAACCACTGTAATGGCGAATCCTCAAATGTGATTATGTTTGATTACCCGTGTATTTTACTACGTGAACGCTATGTACATTTAATGGCGCTATATAAAAAAAGACATTACAATACAATACAATGGGCAAAATCCCCCTTATCCGATCCTGACTAATAGGTCATTTAGTGACATTCAAAATAAAACAGATCCAGCCAGCATTTAAGTAAATTTAAAGTTGTACTTACAGGATGAGGGTTGTCCTGTCTCATCAACGCCTCCACATTTCATAGTCCTCCGTGGGCAGACAGCAAAATTCAAATAAATAAATGAACTTCTGGCACCAATACCTTAAATTACCTTAGCAGTTGTACACAGCTCCTCTATAGAATGAAGGGCTTAACCCCCATTCGATACCAACCCCCAAGAAGGCCTAACCACACCTCCCTCGGGAACAAATACCCACACTCTACAAACCATCCCAAACCTACAAATGTGCAAAAGGCACCAGTAGACAGAAAGTGCTAATAGCACATTTGCCCATTTGTTTGTTTGTAAACAAAATTTGGACAATAGCACAATTAAAAAACATTGGCATAACCGTTACGATTGTCATGTCGTTCCTTCTTGGATGTGATTCTTTAGTGATGTGTGGCGTCATAAAAAAGGGAGGGAAGATAGCCATTCAGTAGCATAGCCTCCCTCCCCTCTTTTGATTGCATAGCGGGCTACCACGAAGGCTGAGACGGCTACCAGTATTCCACCAATTTTACACCCTTTCAATGAAGAAGTATTCCTTAAGTATATTACACTGAACACTGTACCCTTACGCCTTAGGGAGCCACAAACCTTCTAGCCTCTACAAATTGGTCTTCTATTGAAACATGCTTCCGTCCTGCCACTTTTTTAAAACCCTTGATGTATCTGAAGTTTCTATCACACCCCTGGGACAGGCGTGTTGACAAGTCATTTGCTCATGCTTCTTTCATGCTGGGAAACATAGCTCTGAACTTACTGTTTTCAGCTAGAAGAGGGTTTAAACCCAAGTTAGGTACTGAGCAATCAGGCAGAAGTAAGGCAGCTGGTCAGGCCCTTGTGTACAGTGAAGGCCCCACCCCCACCAACTCAAGTAGGTCGCAACAATTAAGGAAGTCCTAAACCACCGCAGAAAAATGACACAGGTTGCTTCCTATTGGGTTTAGCAGGTTCGTTGGTGAGTGATCTTACTGATATTTTTTTCAGAACTGTCCCAGCACCACGACAGATCTAACAAAAAAGAGTGCTGACCACAAGTAAGGTGGTCTGGGGAAGTGCCAAGAGCCTTTGATACATTAAAGAAATGCTATAAGAGTGCCCGCCCGCCCCGCTCTACGAGCCCTTTATAAATCCAAATACTTTGGAGATGGGATGCATCAGAGGTTAGGAGTGGGTGGCCGGCAGTGCTATCATACCAACAATCTTAAGGCATAAACACACCCATTAGTAATTATGCAGCCGGAAGCTGTTCCCAAGGAGAGGTGAGGTACTCAGTCATTGAACAAGTAGTGTTTACTCACACGTCTTTAAAATGGGGCCAATTGGGGCATTGAGACATTAATGTTGCGGGTTTACACTCAACCTGGTCACACCACGCATCCTTTAAAATGTTAAATACCTTAAGGGCCCACAATTCAATGTTCGGACCTGTGGATCATTGCCTCCAGTCCTTCTCCTTTGACATACAACATAGACAAGGGGAAGGAGGAGCATGACCCAAAAGCAGATATACTTTATTTGTCGCGGAAGGGGAGTGGAGGGTCGGGCCTTTAAGCCGTAGTGGGGGCCAATAGCCACACACCCAAGCAAAGGAAGTTTGGACAGGGTTGAAGGACTTTTGCCTAATGAGTATGCCCTGGGTACCCATACATCGGACTGCTGATACTGCAGTCCCAGGAGCGTTAACCAGTTTTGAGGTACTTGAGCAATCAGGGCTGAATTAAGACAAGCTGTAAGCAGCTAATAGGAGGCTAAAGCTTAAGTTGGCGGTCTGTCTCATACAAACCGAGCTGTCTGTCCAGGATGCTGGATCCGGAAGATTGTCTGTATGCTTTAGACTGGAAGCCCCCAACCAAAAAGATAGGAATTGATTTATTTCTCCTAAAAGAATGTGATTTAAAAGCTCGGGTAACCGGTTTGTTTTTAGCACCTCCAGCTCGTAGTAGATAGGCTTATATTGTTATAGTTAGCCCCCTACCGTGGAGTAGGTGTTCCTTTAATGTTATGTGTGTACCCTTAAAGGACGTTGTTGCCTACTTAAATTGTTTGACTGTAAAAAAATAAAACCACTGAAGGTTAATCCTTATCACGGTTTGGACTCTTCCTGAACCCAATGTGATGGATGTCCTGGCCACCAAACCACCCTATCCTATTCTACTCCATACTGTTTGGACGTTGAGGATCCTTTGGTCTTTCCTAATTACGCTTTTATGCATGTACAAACATGCACCATTATGGTTTACACGAGTTCTTTGCACAACCTTCCTAGTTAATTTGTGTCTTCGGAGACAGTTGGCCGAAAAATAAAATAATGCATAATACTTTAGACTAAGACTTAGAACTTAGAATATAGGCATTGTACATGTACTACTGCTTTTTTAAAAAAACAATTTACACTTTCAAAACTTTGACTTTTAGTTTTGGAAACGTTCTGATTGTATGGACGTGTGTGGCGCTTGGAAGGATTTTTGTTGGTTACTCACCACTTTTATTGAAAGCCGTTCAAGCAAAGGGATGCTACCTGTCCCCCCAAAATTGATCTCCATGATCAACCAAAGCTCCTTTACTGCTTGGTCACCACACAGAAATAACAGCTGGGGTCTGGATCCTTATGTAAACGGTGTTGGAAAAAAAAAAAATACGGGTCAGTATTCTCACCTTCACTGTAAGACCCAGAAAAATCAGTGTGTGTGTATGAGAGAAAGAGAGTGTGTGTGAGTTGTGCTGTGTGTGCGGTGTGCCGGTTGGCATAGATATAGGACTGTGCAACCATATCGTTAAACCAGCAGCTGCTTTGGTCACCATTTATTTGCTTAAAGTAACTTTAAGATTGATACATTCTTGCCCTTTCCAAGTTGTTTTCGTTGATTAACATCTGATGCGATTCATTTTAGGGCAGAGTATAATTGTTTGCAAACTATTAGCGATAGTGTTCGGTGGAGGTGAAATCGAAGATTTTTCCTAAGCCCATTGCAGAATAAATGTTACAACGTGTAATCTGCAAAAGGCTAGTTTATTATAAAAACCATTTTTTAACATAGTAAATGCTTTTTCTTTCTTTTTTTTAAGAACAGGAACATTGCTTAAGATGCAGATAATTTACATTATATGATCGGTACAACTCATTTTTTAGGTTTAGGGTGTAGATATTATTAACTGCTTTAACATCAAGACACAGTGTCACGTCGTGGTACTTGGCGCTCACCGGACCGCTATCCTTGCGTGCGCACCATGCATATGCTCTTCGGGCGGAGGCTGTGCTCCCCTCGCATCACCACAGCACTTACTTCCTCTAACAACCTGCCCGCCCGGGTCCGCGTTTCTTGTGAGCCTCGCAGCGCTTTGTGCACGGCAACGAAGACTAATTGCACCACTGTGTTACACCTTCGCCAATCCAGCCCATCCTATCGGCTGGTGGCTTATGTGTGAGGCTCCTCTCTGATTCTGATTGATCTTCCCTGCCTATTTATGTCGTTGTCTGTCTCTGAAAATGCTGAGCATAAACACCTTGTTTTATGTTTGTGCTTGCTCTATTCCTATAGATCTTGCGTTTTCTGTGTGCCGGTGCCCTGACCGTTTGTGACACCCTGCTACGTACCTGGAACTGTCTCTTCTGTACCCCTGGACATCGGTCTGCTTTGGAGTACCGCCCCGCTCTCTCCTATCCTTAGCCCAACGGCTTACAGATATCCGACTCGCCTCTACTCTCCACCCGACCCATCTGGCAGTACCACGAACTTAACCTGAACTCTCCTACCCTGACCCAGCTACAGACTTGACTCCGGCATCCGGAATCTGGGCTCTATGGTGTAGTGCGGCGGTCTTATTCACTGGACCGACACCTTTTTCGATGCTCGGCTAGTCCCACGAATTCGGGTTATACCCGGGTGATGTATTGAGGTTTGGTTGACTGTTTCTTGCCCTGATGTCATTGAGGTACTTCTTCAAGCAGGGATTCTGAGAGCATTTTTTCACCTCTGGCTGCAATCTGCTACGTAATATATATATATAGTATACTGCATTACATTCATAATTTATGCTCATCTGGTAGACACGCTAAGCATTGCAGCTATTAAATTGCCTAATATTATCATTTTAAACAGATCGCACTCCGTAGCCAGGCATTGAAACCCAGGCTGGGAAGCAAACGCCCAACGGGGGTCTTGTAAGAGGTGAGGAGCAGCGCTCATTAGGGTATCTGCCAGGTACATACTGGGTATTGCTCTGAATAAAGTGTGTCGTTTGCAGTATACATACTCCCCCCTCAGCCCCGACAGTTTAGTCCTTGTTTGTGTGGGAACACCCACGTGACCATTGTGTGCTCATTTGCATGTCATTTACCAGAATCCTTGCTGCACGTGGGAGCACTGATGCTATGTGATATGTTGAAAGGCGCAGTGTTGTAGACATGTCTAGACAGTGAATGTGCTCCAGTTCTTTATTGGATATAGAGAGAGATAGAAGAGATAAAGTAAAGGAGAGAGAGAGGAGAGAAGTAGAGGAGAGGACAAGATAGGGACGAGAGAGAAGAGAGAGATAGACGAGAGAGAGACGGACGATTAGAGAGATGATGAAGGAGAGAAGCGAGATGATAGAGTAGAGAAGAGAGATAGCGAGATAGAGCTTTCATAAGAGAGATAGAGAGATGAAAGATTAGAGAGAAAGAAGATAGCAGAGCAAGATGTTTTCAGAAGAGACAGAGAGAAGTGATCACCATACGAACGAGAGAGGAATAGATAGACGAGACGAACAACGACAGCAACATAGCAAGAGCAAAGCCAAAACAGGACAGACAGACAGCAGGACAGGGACATAGATAGATAGCTAGATAGATACGATAGATATTTATCTGGTATATACTCTTGAAGAAAATCCCACAATATGACTGTCTGTGTTTACCAAAGAGTAATCAACGTGTTTTAACATCACATACATTTTAAAAACAGGTCTCCGTTCCCTCACATTGAACACAAAAGTCCCAAGTGGTAACTAATACATTTATTAGCCCTATTACCAGTAGGAGAAAAGTCACTATTTAAATTCACCTATTTGACTATTGAATCAAAAACAGACCAGTAAACATTAGGCCATTAAAGTTAGAAAAATCGTCAGAATCAGATGAGAAAGCAAGGATAAGTACTAGTATCCACTCAGTGATCATTGACTCAAGAGAGGCACGGATAAAGCTGCCGAGCACCACAAAGGTACATCTAGTGGCAAATGCAAATTATGGCTGAGCAATGCAGTTTCAAATAATATCACTATCCACATAGGTTATAAGTTTGTGAAAAACTCCAGAGCCACAAATATCCCAATGGATATGAGGGTTTAATGGATATAGGCAAGTAGCGGCATCTGGGGACTCTGGGTGCTGTCTACTGGTTTTGCTGTGAGCTAGTAAGCAATGCATGGCAGCCGCTGTGTCGCGGATGAATTAGCGGCAGCAATTGTGAGGTGTGAGGATACCTTGGGAAGACAAGGACACACAGGCAGCCTGATGTACGTTTCATCGTCACGTTTCTAGCGGGAGCTGAACAAAGGACATGTGGAAGGGGGTCTCATATTACTCCACCATCGCCATGCGTCATGAAATCAGGACAAAGTTTAAACAAAATGACCAAACAGAACGGGACAAACGCAGGGTTAGGAAAACGCCTCCCTTGGAGACACACAAACGTTCTTCAGAGACCTGAATCCCGCACTACGCTCTGGACCAAGGGACCAAGCTTACCACCTGCCACCCGTTCAGGGTCTCCTAGGACCTGTGTAGCCTAGCATAGTTTCGTTCTTATGTCCACCGGTGTGCGGCTGCTTCTGTTCCTCTGGGTTCCTCTCTGCCTGTCCTTTTCTTCTTGCTTGCTCCTCTCTCTGTCTAAGCTGCTGCTTCCTGTTCTTGTTCTACCTTTGCCTTGGGCTTGCGAAGTCAGAACTCTAATATCCTCATGCGTTGATTGTCTTTGTATCCGTACTGTTTTTGCGTACGCTTGCACAGTTTAGTACAGAAAGCCTTTCTAGTAATCTGTCTGGCCGTGTCCTGTGTGTTCCGCTCCCCGGCGTCTCAGGCCCTGCTCCATGTTCTCATGTCCCTGTCCTGCCCCCCAGCCTGTCCTGTCCAGTCTCTCGTTGCCCGACCTCTGCTGGTGTACCATGACTTCGCATACTGTCCTGCCTCGGACCTCTGCTTCGTACCTATGACTTTCCGGCTACTGCTGCCTGCCTCGGACCTCTGCTCTGTACCGGCATACTTCGCTACGCACCTGTGTGCCCCGCTGCCTCGGACCTCCCTGCTTGTGACCCCTACTATGCTCTCGTGCTGTCCGAGCCTACAAACCGATATCCTAACCCGCACATGGAGTCTCCGCCGTGACCCTCTTGATGTAGAGTCTTAATGACGTAGACGGGCTAACTAGCAGGCGTAAGAATAAGCTGGAGCAACCAGGGATGACGCTGAGGCGACGGCCACGGAACGGTACTCTTGTTCAGGGGTATTCGTGGAAGATCGATCTGATGATCAGTATGTTTGTTTTAAAACAACATTTATTTACGACTCAGAGGCAACCGGTGATGGGTGGTCATGACCATCTAGTGCTAATCTTTTCTGGGCCAGCCTTAGAGAGGAATTAGGTGTTCCCGGGTGAGTGAGGATAGCAAAGCAAGGTGAATTACAGTGATGGCCCCAAACATGTACCTTTGAACTAGTTTGATACAGTGGCGGTGTTGGTGGGCAATGTTATTATTATTACTAAGATTTAACGTACTATATTTACTATATTGATTTTGTTTTTAACTGGATTATGCTATGAGTACCAAACATATATTCTCGTTGCTTATTTCAGGAGATGTCTGCTGTGGCTGCTATTTATCCTAGATGCCAGCTTTGTACAGTTATACACGCGATACGTCGCTGAAAAAAGAATTTATAAGTTTGCTACTGTATTCAACATTCTGATGCTGTGCACTGCGTCCTGCGTCTACAGTATTATTGGGTGCGTCACTTTTGCCCTTGGCAGTCTTTCTGGAATTGAGCTCCTGACAGCTGATCTCATGGCTTTAAACCATGGCAAGTGATGTCACAATGACCACACAGTGTGCATTGATAGAGTCGTCCTGAAGCAGTTCAGGATGAGGCGCGGTGAGGGAGGAGAGCAGGGCACGGGGCTCGCTGCAGCAGGGACAGTGTTCCTGGGCTCTACAGCATCAATCAGGACCTAAATTATGTTTCCTATTATGCACTTGTTGCATTCAATATGGATATATGTGCTACAACTGTTGCCATTTGTTTATTTGGCTACTCTAATAATGTTCCCGTTTCTCGCCTTGAACGTAAGGAGTACTGGAGCGCGGCCTATATCACACGGACGGAACGCCTCCGCTGCAGGGCGACTTCAAGAACTATAACTGTTGTGTGCTCTAATGATGTAACTCAAAAGTCTTCCTTTATCTATAGATGTTGTAATATATATATATAGATCCCATTTATTGCTATCCTCAAACGGGAGAAGCGTGCAGGGATTCCTGATGGTTTTTGACATTTGTATGGCCAATCTCTTCGCCAGCTTGCATGGCTCCGTACATGGAGAAGTGCGGCGCATCTAAATATGTTTTACATTTTCTGTCTGGCCAATTTAATCATTAGCAGCACAGCTCTTGAGCACCAATTAGGGTTGTAATTAATATATTGTTGGTGTCCAATCACTATGCCAACTGCTCGATTGGCATACCAAAATCCATAATAGTAATCTCATTCTATGAGTTTATGGTCTAGACTTCATGGTTTGTAGGGATCCTTGGGGACGGTTTTATCTCATTTGTGTGAATTCTAGTTTCTCAATTAAGAATCAATTTATATATCACTGGCTTGAGTGCTCTTCGATTGGGACCCTTCTTCTTTTTCTCTTTGCTGGTTTAATGTATCATATATATATATGATAATTATATACTATATATATATATATTATTAATATATATACTATATTGGATATATAGAAATATAGGGAACCATGTTAAAAATGGTATTTGTGAGGCAAAAAGTGACACTGTTGTTCTTCGATTGCATGTCATTTCCAGGATCCTTGCGAAGGATGGGAATGTGGTGGAGATAATGGGGAAAGGCGGGGTTTGAGGCACGACCCTGCTAGGACCAGCAGATGGCATACGTTATATTGTGCATTATTTGTCTTTTCCTGTGGGGTTTTTGTCACTTTTTTTACTCACATAAACGTTAACTCAGCTTATATGGTTTAGGCCTATACCACCTCAGCTGTCTTTTGACATATCCAGTAAAATCAACACCCACACTGATGAGGACCCTCATGTCGAAACAGCTGTGCTGTGGTGCGTTTTTGGGCTATGCACCTTAACCCTGGCTGGTCAAAGCCTGTGCACGCACAAGCTTAAGCCATAGAGTGAACCCATGTTAAAAATGGTTTATTGAGGCAAAAAGTGACCTCGTGTGCTCATTTGCATGTCATTTCCTACTGGAGAATCCCTTGCTGCAGTTTGGAAGTGCTGTATGCTGGGTGTGTAATGGGGAAAGCGGGTTGGGGGGCAGACCTGCCAGAAGGACATGCAGATGAGCCATAATGCAGTTATATTGCTTTTTATATATAATACTATTATACATATACTATTATATGTAGATATATATATATAGGCAGAAATAAGCCGTTTTAGTCCAGTTGCGATTAGTGCAGTAATACATGAGTTGTCTTCATGTCATTCGTTATACCTTTTCTTTATTGGACGTACATTTATGTCATAGGACTCGATTCGAAGGAGAACTCTCGAAAAGGCTGGTCCTTATGACCTAAATTGGTGTAGTCCAATAAAAACGTCATAACCGAAAATACTGAAGGAAGCTCTATTAGTATATATATTATTATATAGTCGATATATATAGTACTACTTTAATGAACAAGTATATATGTATATTATATGTATGCATATATATAATCTTGTATACACCACAATTAATTAAGGTTATGGTTGGGTAAAAAAGTGACAAAAAACCTCACAGTAAATGATAAAGCCACTGTTAAATATTACTGTTATACATACGTAAATATGAACATACACATAATCATTTAAGTTGTAATAGTATATGTTATTACTATTATATATATAATATACTATATATATATATATATATATATATATATTATATATAT
>WSYH01013520.1:0-16929 GCA_036426205.1 Ascaphus truei
CTGACATTTTGGCCTTCCACCCAGAGACGCTGGGTACCTTCAGTGGATTCCTCCAGAAATTCGAGGGGGGGGGCTGTACGTTGGTAGGATCCGGTTTACACAGGCTAATCGTAACCAGTGGGCCGGACAGGACCACCTTTTGCGGAATGATGTTCGTTCCGCTTCAGAGATTTCAGAGAGTAAACGTTAATACGGTTTCACCCTCTCTGCCTCCTCAATCACCCTTTATTTGTTTTAAATTTCCCTTTCTGGGGATTGATTCCCAGGATGAGAGAGTGCGTACCTCCATAACAGGAGTTCCTCTTGCTCCCCCACACTGTTACGGTGTTAAATTGGGGGTTAAGGTGTTCTTGGGGGGGACAGCGACAACAGAGGGTGGACTGTTGTGGGGTGACTTTCCTTTCTCCCTTTTTGTAGGGGGAGAGGGATGAGGTTCAGATGTCACTGTTTGAGATGGGCCAGTGAATTCTGTGGTCCCAGGGGGGGCCTGGGCCCTCAAGGGCTTTCCTTTCTCTCTCTGTTCTTGGGGGAGAGGTGTAGATGTCACCGCCCAGATGGGCCAGCGACATCTTCTGTTGTCCAGGGGGGGCTGGGCCCTCAAGGGCTTTCTTTCTCCCTCTGTTCTTGGGGAGAGGTGCAGATGTCACCCCGCGATGGGCAGCGACATCTGCGTGGTCCCAGGGAGGGGGCTGGGCCCCCAAGGGCTCCGCCGCGGTGGGCGCAACGGACAGGGTATTTCCCCCTGGGGGAGACAGTGATAACAGAGGGTGGTCGCTCCAGGGCGACCCCCTCTCCTTCTCTCCGCTCTCAGGGAGAGGTGCAAGAAGTCACTGTTCCAGATGGGACAGCGACATCTTTGTGGTCCCAGGAGGGCATGGGCCCCTGATGGCCCCGCTGTGGTGGGCACAGTGGTACGGGGGTGTCTTGGCAGAGGGAGGGGTGGGTGTAGGAGTTGGGATAGGTCTCCTGTTCCCTTTGGGGGCACTCCTACGGGTGCCCCAGCTCCTGCACAGATAACATCTAATTCCCTCCGTGCCATAGAACACTGTGTACATTATGCCCTCGTAGGGCCTAAAAGAACCCTCACAGATTCTGTGCTCCCCGGCAGCAGCACTTGATGCCAGCCCTAAATGAGAGCACGTGCCTCTCAGCGCTCTAATCCCTGCCAGACCAGCGGAATTTTTGTTATGGGGACTTATGTCTCCCAGGATTGCAGGGCAGCCGCATGAGACTATCGGGATTGAGGGGGGCACATTGGAGAGAATAATTCTAGTGCCTAACCCCTCCATGGGTTCTATAGGGATGTAGATTCCCCCCTAAACTGATGCCTTTCTGCACCAGGGTGTGCTTGGCAGCGCAGAGTACGGAGGAAGAAAACGCCTCTCCCGTACATCTTGCCGGCCGCCACCACAGCAGAGGACCCACAACGTCTGCCAAGCCTAACATAAATCTCCATGCTAAGGCCAGGGTGACATTGGGCACTCACCCCAAGCTTCCGCTCAGACAGGGCTGGGCCCAGCATTGTTTTTACTGGGGTAACGCCTGCAGCTTGCCACCTGCCGCCCAATTGGAACTGGGACTGCAGGGTTTTAAACTACAACAGGAGCTGGGGGGAGGTGTAGCCAGGCACTGGAAAGTACCAGGCCTAGGGCTGTGGTTTATTGCATCCTAGGGGCCCCCAGTTTTTGGAGTCCGATGTCCAGGTGTGCCCCTGTTGCTGCACTAGTACTTCATCCCCAGGCATGATGAAATAAGCCTCTAGTTAAGGGGATAAATAGTGCTTAGGGAGAGAGATGCAGAGAGGTTAACTGTCTCTTTTAGAACCAATTAACTATCTCTCTGCAACAGGGGAGGGAATGAAAACACGCTTTTAAAAACCTGCTGTAAATCTCTCCCCTTAATTATTTAACTCTCTCTCTCTTACAAGAAACCACACACAAAAGAAGGTTTTAAAGTAAGACACAGAGCTCTCAATTGCAAATGAAAAAGAAAGAAATCAGGCTTTAAATTAAATGAAAACTGGAAGTAAAAAAACAACCGAGGTGGGGGAGGGGAGAGGGGTTGAGACTGCAATTCCTGCCAGCCAAAATGCAGCTTTGCTGGGTTGAAATACAGCAGCCTCTGGTGAAAACAAAACGGTTTTAAACCTGAAAAAAAACCCACCCAAACCCTCTACAAAAACCCACTGTATACTCACAGTATACTCCCCCACAGAATCCCACCAAAAGTATACCAAAAAATAAAGAATATAAAGAAAAAAAGAAAGAATACAACCTGATTCTTTCAGCAATTGCCTGGGAAACTCTAGATGGAAGAGAAGCAGGCTCCAGCACAGCTTCACACAGGAAAACAGGGCCTATGCAGAACCCTTCCTTTACCTCTGTGAGAGTGGGAAAACCATAATGGGTCTTGGTCCTGCAGCAAGTGAAATGACCTTCCAAGTTAAAAGGGTGAAGGAGGAGGAGTGAGCTCTGGGGGGAGGTGCCACAGCCTCCAAAGAGACATAGGTTAACACAGATACCCAGCAAGCTCAAACTCCCACACCTACCACAAAGTGAATATATATTTATGTCAACCAGAGAGCTACTGAGCGTGGCAATTGTATATAACAAGAGACAGGGGTGCCCAATGCTGCATCCAATTGACAAAACATATAAATAAATACTTCAATAATAATAATTGGTTATTTAGTTAACCCTTTGGCCAAAGGCGTCATAAGCCTGCATACCAACGTCAAGGTATAACCAAAATAATGCAGGTCCTACACTATACTGTGAACCTTCCTTTTACCTCTGTGAGAGTGGAAAACCATAATGGGTCTTGGTCCTGCAGCAAGTGAAATGACCTTCCAAGTTAAAAGGGTGAAGGAGGAGGAGTGAGCTCTGGGGGGAGGTGCCACAGCCTCCAAAGAGACATAGGTTAACACAGATACCCAGCAAGCTCAAACTCCCACACCTACCACAAAGTGATATATATTTATGTCAACCAGAGAGCTACTGAGCGTGGCAATTGTATATAACAAGAGACAGGGGGTGCCCAATGCTGCCATCCAATTGACAAAACATATAAATAAATACTTCAATAATAATAATTGGTTATTAGTTATAACCCTTTGGCCAAAGGCGTCATAAGCCTGCTACAACGTCAAGGTATAACCAAAATAATGCAGGTCCTACACTATACTGTGAACCTTCCTTTTACCTCTGTGAGAGTGGAAAACCATAATGGGTCTTGGTCCTGCAGCAAGTGAAATGACCTTCCAAGTTAAAAGGGTGAGGAGGAGGAGTGAGCTCTGGGGGGAGGTGCCACAGCCTCCAAAGAGACATAGGTTAACACAGATACCCAGCAAGCTCAAACTCCCACACCTACCACAAAGTGAATATATATTATGTCAACCAGAGAGCTACTGAGCGTGGCAATTGTATATAACAAGAGACAGGGGGTGCCCAATGCTGCATCCAATTGACAAAACATATAAATAATACTTCAAATATAAATTGGTTATTTAGTTAACCCTTTGGCCAAAGGCGTCATAAGCCTGCATACCAACGTCAAGGTATAACCAAAATAATGCAGGTCCTACACTATACTGTGAACCCTTCCTTTTACCTCTGTGAGAGTGGAAAACCATAATGGGTCTTGGTCTGCAGCAGTGAAATGACCTTCCAAGTTTAAAAGGGTGAAGGAGGAGGAGTGAGCTCTGGGGGGAGGTGCCACAGCCTCCAAAGAGACATAGGTTAACACAGATTACCCAGCAAGCTAAACTCCCACACCTACCACAAAGTGAATATATTTATGTCAACCAGAGAGCTACTGAGCGTGGCAATTGTATAAACAGATATAGTGTAGGACCTGCATTATTTTGGTTATACCTTGACGTTGGTATGCAGGCTTATGACGCCTTTGGCCAAAGGGTTAACTAAATAACCAATTATTATTATTGAAGTATTTATTTATATGTTTTGTCAATTGGATGCAGCATTGGGCACCCCCTGTCTCTTGTTATATACAATTGCCACGCTCAGTAGCTCTCTGGTTGACATAAATATATATTCACTTTGTGGTAGGTGTGGGAGTTTGAGCTTGCTGGGTATCTGTGTTAACCTATGTCTCTTTGGAGGCTGTGGCACCTCCCCCAGAGCTCACTCCTCCTCCTTCACCCTTTTAACTTGGAAGGTCATTTCACTTGCTGCAGGACCAAGACCCATTATGGTTTTCCACTCTCACAGAGGTAAAAGGAAGGGTTCACAGTATAGTGTAGGACCTGCATTATTTTGGTTATACCTTGACGTTGGTATGCAGGCTTATGACGCCTTTGGCCAAAGGGTTAACTAAATAACCAATTATTATTATTGAAGTATTATTTATATGTTTTGTCAATTGGATGCAGCATTGGGCACCCCCTGTCTCTTGTTATATACAATTGCCACGCTCAGTAGCTCTCTGGTTGACATAATATATATTCACTTGTGGTAGGTGTGGGAGTTTGAGCTTGCTGGGTATCTGTGTAACCTATGTCTCTTTGGAGGCTGTGGACCTCCCCCCAGAGCTCACTCCTCCTCCTTCACCCTTTTAACTTGGAAGGTCATTTCACTTGCTGCAGGACCAAGACCCATTATGGTTTTCCACTCTCACAGAGGTAAAAGGAAGGGTTCACAGTATAGTGTAGGACCTGCATTATTTTGGTTATAACCTTGACGTTGGTATGCAGGCTTATGACGCCTTTGGCCAAAGGGTTAAACTAAATAACCAATTAATTATTGAAGATTTGTTATATGTTTTGTCAATTGGATGCAGCATTGGGCACCCCCTGTCTCTTGTTATATACAATTGCCACGCTCAGTAGCTCTCTGGTTGACATAAATATATATTCACTTTGTGGTAGGTGTGGGAGTTTGAGCTTGCTGGGTATCTGTGTTAACCTATGTCTCTTTGGAGGCTGTGGCACCTCCCCCCAGAGCTCACTCCTCCTCCTTCACCCTTTTAACTTGGAAGGTCATTTCATAAAGAAATACTTCAATAATAATAATTGGTTATTTAGTTAACCCTTTGCCAAAGGCTCATAAGCCTGCATACCAACGTCAAGGTTATAACCAAAATAATGCAGGTCCTACACTATACTGTGACCCTTCCTTTACCTCTGTGAGAGTGGAAAACCATAATGGTCTTGGTCCTGCAGCAAGTGAAATGACCTTCCAAGTTAAAAGGGTGAAGGAGGAGGAGTGAGCTCTGGGGGGAGGGCCACAGCCTCCAAAGAGACATAGGTTAACCACAGATACCCAGCAAGCTCAAACTCCCACACCTACCACAAAGTGAATATATATTTATTCAACCGAAGAGCTACTGAGCGTGGCAATTGTAATAACAAGACAGGGGGTGCCCAATGCTGCATCCAATTGACAAAACATATAAATAAATACTTCAATAATATAATTGGTTATTTAGTTAACCCTTTGGCCAAAGGCGTCATAAGCCTGCATACCAACGTCAAGGTTATAACCAAAATAATGCAGGTCCTACACTTATACTGTGAACCCTTCCTTTTACCTCTGTGAGAGTGGAAAACCATAATGGGTCTTGGTCCTGCAGCAAGTGAAATGACCTTCCAAGTTAAAAGGGTGAAGGAGGAGGAGTGAGCTCTGGGGGGAGGTGCCACAGCCTCCAAAGAGACATAGGTTAACACAGATACCCAGCAAGCTCAAACTCCACACCTACCACAAGTGATATATATTATGTCAACCAGAGAGCTACTGAGCGTGGCAATTGTATATAACAAGAGACAGGGGGTGCCCAATGCTGCATCCAATTGACAAAACATATAAATAAAATACTTCAATAATAATAATTGGTTATTTAGTTAACCCTTTGGCCAAAGGCGTCATAAGCCTGCATACCAACGTCAAGGTATAACCAAAATAATGCAGGTCCTACACTATACTGTGAACCCTTCCTTTTACCTCTGTGAGAGTGGAAAACCATAATGGGTCTTGGTCCTGCAGCAAGTGAAATGACCTTCCAAGTTAAAAGGGTGAAGGAGGAGGAGTGAGCTCTGGGGGGAGTGCCACAGCCTCCAAAGAGACATAGGTTAACACAGATACCCAGCAAGCTCAAACTCCCACACCTACCACAAAGTGAATATATTTATGTCAACCAGAGAGCTACTGAGCGTGGCAATTGTATTAACAAGAACAGGGGGTGCCCAATGCTGCATCCAATTGACAAAACATAAATAAATACTTCAATAATAATAATTGGTTATTTAGTTAACCCTTTGGCCAAAGGCGTCATAAGCCTGCATACCAACGTCAAGGTTATAACCAAATAATGCAGGTCCTACACTATACTGTGAACCCTTCCTTTTACCTCTGTGAGAGTGGAAAACCATAATGGGTCTTGGTCCTGCAGCAAGTGAAATGACCTTCCAAGTTTAAAAGGGTGAAGGAGGAGGAGTGAGCTCTGGGGGGAGGTGCCACAGCCTCCAAAGAGACATAGGTTAACACAGATACCCACAAGCTCAAACTCCCACACCTACCACAAAGTGAAATATATTTATGTCAACCAGAGAGCTACTGAGCGTGGCAATTGTATATAACAAGAGACAGGGGGTGCCCAATGCTGCATCCAATTGACAAAACATATAAATATATGTCTGGTTGACATAAATATATATTCACTTTGTGGTAGGTGTGGGAGTTTGAGCTTGCTGGGACTGTGTTAACCTATGTCTCTTTGGAGCTGTGGCACCTCCCCCAGAGCTCACTCCTCCTCCTTCACCCTTTTAACTTGGAAGGTCATTTCACTTGCTGCAGGACCAAGACCCTTATGGTTTTCCACTCTCACAGAGGTAAAAGGAGGGTTCACAGTATATGTGTAGGACCTGCATTATTTTGGTTATACCTTGACGTTGGTATGCAGGCTTATGACGCCTTTGGCCAAAGGGTTAACTAAATAACCAATTATTATTATTGAAGTATTTATTTATATGTTTTGTCAATTGGATGCAGCATTGGGCACCCCCTGTCTCTTGTCAAATGAGACATGACAGGCCTTATATAGGATCTGTGATGTCACATTTGACAGACGCATGGTACATCCACCAATCGGAGTGAAAAGTCATCAAGTTTGTCAGGGAATTACTTCTCTACCAGACGATGGAATTCCAGTGTACATCCAGCAATCCAATTGGTGGATTACCAGCAATGCCTTCCCTTTTGGAGTGATATGACATCACCTTAAAGAGAGGGAAGCCATCCAATCAGGTACCATATGCTTCTCTCACGTTAAGGTGATATCACATCATCCAAAAAAGGGAAGGAATCACATGGTACATCCACCAATCAAATTGGTGGATGTACCATGTGATTCATCAAGTTTGGTAGAGAAGTCATTATCTGCCAAAACTGATTCTTAGCACAATAGTACATCCACCAATCTGATTGGTAGATGTACCATGTGTCTGTTAAATGTGACATCACAGGCCCTAATAAGGCCTGTCATATCTTATTTGACAGCAAGAAGATGGCGTGGCAACATCTACTGGACCAGTTAAAGAGAAGGAGGAAGAAAAGAAGAAAGAAGATCTACTCACTGGGGACTTCTCTTCACGCAACTGAGTATCGTGGACTTCTGCGCATCATGCTGTTCTTCAAGATGAGGATCATTGCTCGTGGATCAAGTTGTTGATGCTGCAGTTGGATGAGGAGGATGAAAGTCTTCATCCCGGCAAGGGTAAAAAACACATTTATGTATTTTATTGAATGTGATTTTTTTTTTTTAGGGTGCCCATTTATTGCCAATGTGGTTATCTGTGCCCTGTTGAGGGCACAGGTAACCACAGGGCAATCAATGGGTGTATTGGCTAATGTTTCTTTTGCATTGTATTTGAATGTTTTATAATATTTAATTGCGATTTTTGTTTCTTGCACAAATGCGCAAAAGCGCAACGCTGTTAGCCATTTGGCTACTAGTGCTTTGGCTCATTTGTGTGTGTGGTGATGGCACCAGGTTGGGGATAGGGTAATTGCCTCGGTGAGGTGGTTAAGCCTCACTGGTAGATGGCGGTTAACCCCTTAATTACCAATCGCTTACTACCTGCTAAGGTAATTAAGGTGTTATTAGCCAGTAGCTAGTTTTTTATTTTAATGTTGGTGCCAATGAAGACATGAACGAGGACAAAGATGAGGATGGCTTTCATCCTGGCAGGGGTAAGTACAACTTTTTTTACTGTAGGGTGCTCTCTACTACTGGATTGTTTTTGAATGGGCAAAAGTGTCTATTAGCCATATATAGCTAATAGGCTTTAGCTCATACTGTGTTGTGGGGAGGGGGGTTGTTGGGGGTAGAGAGGGTGGGTAGTAAGTTGCACCTTGATTGCCAATGTGGTTATCTGTACCCCATTTAGGGCAGAGGTAACCACATTGCAAATCAATGCTGTATGGCTAGTGTTTGTTTGCTGTATTGTTTTTAATGTTTATTGATTTAATTGGGCTTTTTTTTAAAGGTGCTCATTGTGACGATATGGGCAATGAGGCTCTTATAATAAAGGTGAAGCCCACCCATTGCATTATTGTCTAGACTCTAGATGAATATACAGGGTTTACAATATATATATATTGTGGCTCATCTGGCCATAATTATTGAATGTATGTGTAAACCTTTATTTTCTGTCTAATGTAACTGCAAGCATAAACATGTATTTTAAAGCATAGCCAAGGTCTCTGGACATGCAGGGCTGAGAAATCCTTTGTTCAGCCCTTGTATAGAGAAATGGCTATTGCAGGGACTGAGGGGAGGGGTGTGTTTCTCAGTCCTGTTAGCTTTGACCCTGAGGGCAGGGCCATTGTCAGGTCCGATGAAGTCATCAATCTCCACAAGAGGTATCCATCTGAATCTCGACCCCGAGTTTTAAGACCCAACTAACTTGGACATTAGTGGTTATTTGTTTGAATTTCCCACAGCCCTGATAGCCTATGTAGCTTGCTCTGCAATTGGCCCCATCCATCCGTGCTGTGATTGGTCCCACACGCAGCATCCACCCTGTGATTGGTTACCACCCTTTCTCCATGATTTCCTATGGAGAGGAATCTAGAAAAGGGGCAGTCAATCTCAGTTCCACAGATCATTCTTGGACTGGTGTGGAGATGGACTGAAAGGTGTTCCCTGATGTTGTGCCACAGACACCCAAGACAAGGCTATGAGCCTTTTTGAAGCGGGAGATTTAAACTTGCCTCCTTGCATCTTGTAGCCCATGCTGCCTGGAGTTCCGGCTTCCCCACAGGAGTGGAAGCTGCACCGGGTAAGAGACATTTGAATTGCACCTAGAACCACTAGGATATTTATATATTTATTATTATGTTTGGACATGTCCTGACGAAGGTAGCCTTTAGCGAAACGTGTAGAGTGGGAGTCTCCAGGTCATCAGAGCACTCACAGACACGTTTTTCAGCTAGAAACCAAAACCGGAAGTAACATGGCAAAAACCGGATGTGACATTGCTAGTCCACGAGAGACGCCGGCAAAGAAGCAAACAGCTGGGGTGTTCCCCAGCCATAAGCGTCACTGAGGAGACGGAAGCGATGAGATGTCGATGACTCATGATGTATAAATCACTGTGTTAATGTTTTTATTGGTCACACACATTGTAGTACGATTCTTACCCTTCTTAAACAAAAAGCTTTTTATTTACTGATTTGCGCTATTGTATGCATTTCTCTTTTACACTGAGGCACCTATCTTCTGAATCACCTATGCAAGCAAGATTCTAGCCACAGTTTTGGAGTCGCTTATTACACCTACTGCATGAGTAGGCATCTTATTGAGCCAAGATTCACATGATCCATAATCTTCACACGACCACTGCACTAGATGTTTTTTCTGTTTTCTTGTTGATTCTCTCCCATGCACTCCCTGGATTGTGAAGAATGTTACAGCCTTTTTGGGACTAGCGAAGACAGTCCCTACCAGAGGGTTTGAGCAGGGAGTTACAACCATATTTTATTCAAAATTTTCACTGTTTGCACTATTTATTTTTTGGTCACAAGTGGCTATAATATTTTTATACACAGTATTTATTATTCGCGTATTTCACTTATTTTTATTCTGTGGGAGCGCCCAATTTTCACATTGTTGTTTACTTTCATACTATAGAGCCCAACTGGTACTATGGCACTTAACCCTAACCTGAGAAGATAGGTTGCACTAAAGACATCCCTGCCAAATCCGACTGAGCTAGACAAAATAAAGTGGCTGCCACAACAGACCAGAAGTCAGCTAGAGAGGCACTACCTACAATCACACACTATTCAAAACATAAGAAGCAATCAGAAAAAAATTCTCTCTAGCATCAAAACTTTTTCCAATTAACCCATGTGAGGTACTGTAACCTAGCTTCCAGCTGGTGCTATCTACTTGGGCCTTTCTCCCTCAATGCAGGAATTGCAAATTATGTGATTTGAACTGGGAATCTAGTCCCAGGCAATTTCACTATTTCCACTCAGAGAAAAGCATTCCAAATAGTCCCAAAAAATTTTTTTGGCAACTAAAATAAGAGCATTTAACTCTAGCAACTCATTTTTAAAAAATTTGCTTAGGAGAGTCTGACACACAGAAAACTCATCTGCCAACTATGGTATATGGGCATTTCTTGGCCCCAAGGAACGAGACAGATTTCAGGCCGAAATGTATATCTCAATGGGAAGTGGATCTCAATGGGAGCTTCACGGAGAGGACAGGAAGACATTTTGAAGCAACAGCTACAATATTAAGTAGGTGGTATCTTACTCCACTGAGGCTGTCCAAAATGTCCTAGGTTACTCTCCCTTATGCTCCAAAGACTGTAAAGGCCAAACTAATTTCTCCACATTGGGTGGTCTTGTCCGAGTATAGGGCTGGTGGAAAATCAGAGTTCGGTTACAAAGAATATTGAATGTAGATATCCCACAAGATTCCTGATGTTTCTTTTAAACAGACCCTACAAGATCTGTCAGGTCTGAAAACAAACTAATAATAGCCAACATTGCAATTGCAACACGACAAGGGAAGCAGCATTATGGAAACTAAATGATATTCCGTCACTGGCTAAAATCCGTAATAACATCAGGTACCTATGCCATGGAAAAAATGACTTGCCTAATGAATGACTCTTCTTCATGCTCCAAGTTTCAGAAGGTGTGGCAGCCATGATAGCACACACAGCTATTCCTGGTCGCAACCAATATTTCGTTCTCTTCTAGAAGAGAGTGCATTCACTTTCCCCTTTTCCCAACTCTCAGACTGACAGCATATACAGTAAGAGGTAAACCAGTGTTCATGTTACTGTTTATACAAACGATGCAAAAAACTGTTTTTGTGAGATTGTATTTTCACCAAGAGCTAAATATTACTGAAAATAATTCTGCCCCACCATGCCGCCCCTCCTTCTCCCCCTCCAGTTAATTTCTCCACATTATTATATTCTATCAACCCACCCCAACTTAGATGTTATATTATATATATATATAGTAATATATATATATTATATATATATATATATATATATATATATAATATTATACTACATACATCTATATATATAATAATATATATTCCACACAGCTGCTCTTACACAATACTAATACTCCTTGTTTTTCCATCCCTATACACCAATAGGACCACATGTATCTACACACACTTTATTTATGCTACAATCTCTCACATTTCACACCTACCCACACCATTTATATTAACTCCCACTCCACACACACCTTTTGTAAAGCACTGTATACACTGTGGGCTCTCCATTCATTATATTACACAGATACACACACACACACACACTCTTACATCACTACTTTCAGAACCTTTAACACCTCTAGCCATAATCACATCCACACACGGGGAGGGACAAGCACAGATAACATTCCGAGACACTGTTTTTAATTACCCTTTGCTTGCTTCATTCATTGTAACATCGCCGGAAGAGAGATCAGTGTATCTCGAAAGCTCGCACAAATAAAAGCATTTCGTTAGCCACAGAACGGTATCATCTATTTATTTTTTTGATATATTATATATATTAATTTATATAAATTTTGCATGTCATTTCCAGAATCCCTTGCTGCAGTGGAAGCGCGTATGCTGGGTGACAATGGGGAAGACAGGGTTGCAGACCTGTCTAAGACATGCAATGAACATACAGTAATATTTACAGTTGCTATAATATATATATATATATATTTTTTTTTTTTTTTTTTTAAAACAAAAAGTCACTTTGAAACACCTATAAACATTTCATGGCTAACTAGTACCAAGGGATCCTATAGATACAGTAATGGCAAAGCATGTGATTACATGACACCAAAGAATACATTCAGCAATTGGACACAACACTAAAGATTATGACATACTGTTTGGCAGTTTACAAACTGCAAGACTGAGAGTTATTTATGGGAGTCTGCACATGTAATAAGAAGTATGTAGGGAAAACTTACGCGCAATTCATTGCAGAGTCTCGTACATTTAGGAACAATCAAAAATAAAACGATACACCCAATGTAATGAATACATTATGGTAATTTAAATTACATACATTTCTTTGGAATTCATCATGTACCATGACTATATGTAAAGGAGATTGGGAAAATAAAAGACTAAAATGTCCAAATGGTTGCAAATTACAAATTTAAGGTCCACAGGATTAAACAGTTTTCATGTTCTCCACTTTCATTTGGGCCTCTAAGACGGTGATTCTCAACTGGTGGGTGCGGTCCCCCGGGGGGGTGATAATGAGGATTTTAGGGAGGTCATCGTCGTTTATAATATATTTTTTTATTTGGAAACGGGAAATAAAAAATGTAAAAATATATCAAACTACATTGTAGTATTTGTAGTGCCACACAAAGAAGTCTGGAATTAAATGTTAACTTGTGAAGACGTTGTGTTCTTTCTTCCACAGTGCCCAGAATCCAAAACTTTTGGCAAACAAGCAGCCTCAATTCTCACTTGATACAATTAAAGCAAATATGTATGTTAATGTAAAAAAAAAATGTGAACCTCAAATAAATATTATTTTTGTAAGTTTACAAAAGGATTTTTTTTAGTCACAATTTTTCAACATTCAAATAACTTTTTGAGGCAGGCAGGCATGTTTGAAGGGGCGGGAGATTTTTATGTTGAGCAAAAGGGGACTGTGGTTTAAAAAGGTTGAGAAACAAAATTCTCTAAGTATAAACTATATAAGTATATATATTAAGTAATATGCAGTGGTCGACAAATCACCAAAATCTACTCGCCGAACAAAAAATCTACTCGCCACCTAGTACCACACGTGTGCTGCTTGGCCAACAGGAGCTCGCCACGATGTTAAATCCACTCGCCTGGGGCGTGCAAATGTAGGTTGTCGAACACTGAGTATATGTATATAATAACTGTGTGTATATATATAATGAATTCATGAATTCACCTTTACAAAAGTTAACCTATTCTCAATAATAAAAAAGTTAAGTATATGTATCAACAGTGATAGGGACAGAGTCAGACCTGGCACGCTATGGAGAATAAACAAAGTGCCTCCAGGAAGATGGTCGAGAGTCTCTCCACCCACTCAACAGAATTATGCAATCCAACCACAGTTATTGTTGATTTTTCTAATTAATGTGATACACAGGAACTCTTGCTGTGTTAATTCCGATGGGCCATTACAGCCTGGGCTGCGGAGTGTTTCAGAGATGCTAGGACTCTGGGCCATAAGGAGGTTGCATCTGTCAATTGTGATGTTTTTGCATTAATAATAGCATTCTTGTATAGCACTGCTAGTTTTACGTAGCGCTTTACAGAGACATTTTGCAGGCACACGTCCCTGCCCAGTAGAGTTTACAATCCATGTTTTTGGTGCCTGAGGCACAGGAGATAAAGTGACTTCCCAAGTTCACAAGGAGCTGACACCAGGAATTGAACCAGGTTCAAAACTCAGTGCCAGTCAGTGTCTCTTTACTCACTGAGCCCTCCTTCTCTGTTGTTAGACATAAGCCCAGAGGTAGTGCAAGTAGCACCGAAATGTGTTGGTAATATGTCCTGTTCATTTTGTGCGATTACATTTTTTTGCATTAGTGCCCATCTTGCTCTTGTGTTGGATTATGTAATAAACAATACAAAGCACAATAATCAATGATGTTCATGGATCAGAGTTAAATTGTCACTTCTGTTGAGATATATACAACCATAAGAACCTAGAAGATTACTTTATAGCATTAAGATTTGTTAATTCAAAAATGCTCTACATTTGTAATACGGGTATAACATGTCTCTGTAAATTAGAAAGGTGGAGACAGAAGATTAAGATATATAAAGTATTCTTGTTTTTGGTGTGATTTTATTATAAATTGGTGTTTTACTTTTCCCCCACTCGGTGTTTTTCATTTTATAGTCAATCTGATTCTGTGTATCATGTTAACAATCATACAAATTGACATTATTTGAATTTGGTGTTAATCGGCGCACTTTTTTTAGTTTCCATACTCCCCCTTGAAAGCCTTTGTCTCTCTCCTTGTGGGGGTCCCACAAGTGGTCAAATTTAATAGGATAGAATGCTTCATTTCTGGTGTTTATCGGTTTTAACCGAAAGTGCAAGATGGTCAGTTGGGGGTGTTTTTTCAGTGTTTTTTAATTAAACCTAAACCGGAATCCCTAAAATAATACCATTTTTATTCAAATATCCGTTATTCAAAAGATTGTGATTAATGATTAAAGAAAGGACAAAAATACATTTTGTACATACATTTGATTATTATAGAGATACTGAACATTGCATTAATTATTACTTACTTGATAGGCAATACAAGTTCTATAAACATATTATACAATATATATAGTATAACATCAATAGGCATAAAAAACATACCCAGTACAATAATTTTATATCTGTACTGTATTAGTACAGTGATAGCAAATAAAAATACCACTTTGCGAGCACACAACTGTCTCAGACAGGTCTGCAACTCTGCTTTTCAAAATGATCTCCTAGCATAATAAGTCTTCCACTACAGCAAGTCATTCTGGGAAATAACATTCAAATGAACACCTGTCACTTTTGCTTCAAATCCTTTAAACATGGACCCCTACAAGTTATGCATGCGTACATCCGTCTTAGCATACCTGCAGCATGCTTTAATAAAAGCTAAAGAAGATTTCTCATCATGTACCGAGTTAAAGAAGTTCAAGCCGTAAACCTACCCATAAACAGCTGTTTCAAAACCTTTTGGGTCCAGCCAGGGATTCTGGGAGTGACCTGCAAATGAGCACAGTGTCACCTTTTGCTTCTAATTGTATTAGTACAAACATTTTTATTTACCTGGATCCGAAATCGTCTCCATGACACAATACACTCTATAATAAAGGCAACTCACTGCGGATCCCCCTACTTCCTGGAGCAGGTCGATGCAGGGAGTTTTGGTGCCCTAAGCAACCTTCAGCCATGCCCCCCGCCCCCCCCCCCCCCCAAAAAAAGTCCTCAGAAATGAAGGATCTACTTTATGTTTTGCTGGACTTGCCCCGGCTTGACACAATTCTCCTCCTCCCTCCCCCCACCCACCTCCTCCCCATTATCTTTCCCTTATCCTCTCCACCCCCTCACCCCTCCTACCCCCAGTAAAATTCCATTGTATCTGTGGAGGTTCTCCCTACCTAGAAGCTCTTTCAGGTCAAATGGCACTGGGGCATCCTCTACAGAGATGCTGCTGTCCTCCTCATCTGCAGGGCACACTCCTCCTCTGTTCTGTTGACTGCTCGGCTCCCACAAGTCACACTGCCACCATCATCGCCTCCCCCTCTGCCTCCCCCCAAAATTTGTCACCCTAGGCTGCTAGCAGTTACACTAGCCCGGCCTCCTCAACAGTTTCTCCCACATGCTCCCAACTACCTTCTCCCCCCATGACCCCTCTTCCGCACTCACTCCCTCCCACCTCCCTTACTCTCCATAACTTTCACATTCACCTCTCCTCCTCTCTCCGCCACGCCTTCCTCCTCTCATCCATATCCTCTCTCTACCATGCCCCACCCCTATCTCTCCCTCCATCCAACCCCTTTCCTCTACTCCCTCCTCACCCCCTCTCTCGCATTTCCTCCCATCCTACTCAGTCACTCCCATCCCCCTCCCTCTCTCACTCCACAACTCTACACATCCACCATTCACCTCTCTCTCCCCCCCATCTCGCTGGCATCTCCCCCACCCCTTCCTCTACTCACTCCCCACCCCTTTCTCTATCTCACAACCCCACCCCTCTCTCACTCACCCTCCCCTCTCATTCCCCCCACCGCTCTCTCTCCACATTACCCCCTTCCACCTACCCTTCTCTCCCTCCACCCCCTCCCCCCTCTATCCCTTGTGCCCCTCTCCTCCCACCACCCCTGCACTCCCTCTCTCCCCCCCTCCACCTATCCTCTCACCCTCTCCCCTTCCCCTCGCTTTCTCATCCCCTACAGCAATCTGCCACACCCCCCCTACACCACTCCACTCGTCTCTCGTCCCTTCTTACTCCATTTTTACACCATCCACATTCCCATCATTTTTACTTTACACACTCCCAGCCCCTGTTTTTTCACCCACCACCTTTTACATACACCCCCCCACTCCTTCCGTTTTTACACCCTTCTCTTACCCTGAATAGTAGTGTGCAGTGCAGGGAGAACATGTAGCTGGAGCAAGTCCTGCATATGTCCCTGTTGCAGTGGAGTGTTGCAGCAGCATAGGACACATGTAAAGATAAGTAGCTTGCCTCGCTTCCGGCCTCCCACGTGCCTGCTTGTCACCCCGCAAAAGTGCCACCCTTGTAACCGTCTAATCACCTAGTGGTTGCACTGGCCCTGCCTGGAAGAATCATAGTGTTTTGCAAAACCATGTTGGGTTTTGTGATGTCAGCTAGCATAGAACGCTGACAGCATGCACTATATTGTGCT
>WSYH01013521.1:0-16927 GCA_036426205.1 Ascaphus truei
CTGCGTGCGCGGACCCACGCCCTGCTCTGAGAGCAGAAGAGGAAGGATGATGTGCGCGCGCGCGCATAGATGGAAAAGCTGACGGCGGCTTGCCTCCGGAGTCCACGTGTGCCGCGGGAGACCCAAATGGAGCTGCAGGTAAGTGAGGAGCACGCCGAGAGCGGCGTGGCTCCAGAATCCTCACACTAACTAAACATGCTATGTTAAAATCTGCATTATTTAGGAAATTAGTAGTTCCCCAGAATCTTTATCTGTCCAAAGTCTCCTCAGCATGATGGTTTTTTATAGTTCCGTATGAAGTCTGTAAACATCTTGTTCATAAATGCGACATCTTTTTTTTTTTTTTTCCACTAATAGCGGTAACATTTGTAATACATATATTAATTTGGGGGAACAGTTAATCTTCATAAGACCAAATCTGCCAAAGAAGGAAAGTGGATGGCTTTTCCAATATTCAAGATCTTTTTTTAATTTTCCAAATGTTTGTAGTTTAATGAATATAAATTGGATGGGTTTTCTGGAACTGTTATGCGTAGATATTTTCAGGCATCCTTCCCTATTAGGAAAGGAATCACATTCAGATCTCGATGCTTCTCCTCTTCCCTTAGCCATAGAATCTCCGGACTTTTGAAAAAATGTATCTTATATCCCGATAAGGATTGGTAATTGGTAATCAGATTAATTAAACTAGGTGTTAAATATAACTAGGTAGGTCTTAGCTCACCTGATTCGGTTTTACTACATAGATCTTTGGAAGTGTCTGACCCCTCCTTTCAGGTTCTGAGCTCCTTAAAAATTCTCCAATTAGCAAAAAAGGTATTTTACACCTCCAGTATCTATCCAAACCTCACTCCACTGAAGAGGTGGTGAGAGTCTATGACTGACAGAAATAAGAGAAACATATATATATTATTATTATTTTTACTAAGGAGTTTGTGCACCCACAGTTTTTCTTCATAATGTTAAGGGAACGTTGTTACTGGCTTATGCCAGTTTTTAATATCACTAAATCACAAGGCATTCATTCATTTAACCCTTTGGGCACTTTCACATATTTCACCAAATGTAATAAGAAATTGTATTCATTTAGTGTAGGTACCTGCTATATTTGGAGTTTACCTTGACAGGCTTAGCAGGCTTGAATAATTTTTTGATCAAAAGATGCAACTAAATGGCTCCTTTGTTATTAGACAGGTTGAAAATGTAGAAATTTCAATAGGAAATTGGAAGACCATTTGGGAAGCGCGCTGGAATTGTATATATGTTTTCCATTAAATAGAACTAGGTATGAATTTAACTGGATTAGCTATGAACAGAATCAGATCATCTGCATAGAGGGTGATTTGTATTTTTTGATTACCAATATTCAAGGTAGCAAATTCCTTAAAGCTATAGCGAGTGGCTCTATCGCAAAATCAAATAATAATGGTTACAGAGGGCAGTCTTGCCTTGTTCTCCTTGGTGTATTTAGCTTTAGCAGATGTTTTATTAGCTCCAAAACTGCTAACCCAGAATGTTGACCAGGTCCCATGATCCAATATTAATTTGTCACAATGCATCAAGACAGATAACCTGTGAGTGGGATATAACTTGGAAAACAACACAACATAAAACAGTTTACCAATAAGTGGAAAAACAGTGAAAAATATCATCACACTTTTGAAAGACATGGCTACCATTTTTTTAATTTATTTTAGGGATTATTACTTAAATAGCGATCGATATATTCACTGACCTATGTAGCTTAAAAATCCGGTCAGCGTCTCCTCAGTTATCAGGACTTGACTTGTCGCTGCTACGATAGAAGAGTCTTGCCCCGGAACCCTTACAGATCCAAAAGAGACCCCCCCCACCATGTGTGATTTTAGAAAAGGCCATGATGCCTTCGAGCTGACACGGTGCAAAGGTCTGTTTTTAACACTTGCAGTTAGTGTCTATAAAACCTTCGCTGGGCACGATCCCGGGAAGCAGCTAGACCTGAGGCTGTAACTAAGCCTGATCGGGCATTCCTCCACGTGCAAGGCCTACAGATGCCGAATAATTGTTGTGTGTTCTGTACTCCAGGGGACAGCATTACTTCTATCTAAAGCTCCTTGCCTCACAACACACAAACCAGTTGTATTTTAGTTTTGTATATCTTTATGAAAATATGATTTTTCTGGATTTTAATTCCAGTCTGCGTAAGACGAGCTGGTGAGTGCCGTTTTAGGGAGCCGCCTCCTGGGAGTCAGACATAATTGTTTTAATTATTCACGGAGTATGTGAGTAATTATGTATATTTTTTATTTATATAGCGCCATTTATGTACATAGCGCTTCACAGCAGTAATACACGACAATCATATAACACGTAATGGGAATAATCGTTTCAGACATGACTGTAACAATAGGAAGGGGGTCCCTGCCCAGAAGAGCTTACAATCTAAGTGGTAATTTGGGAAAATTTACAGAGACAGGAGGGTGGTGTTCTGGTAAGTGCGTCTGCAAGGGGCAAAGGTCAGTGCATCCGAGATGTATAGTATCAGCCAGTGGAGTTACTCATGTGCTTCATTAAAGAGGTACGTTTTTAGAGATAGGTCTTAAAGGTGAAGCGAGAAGGTGCCAGTCAGATATTGAGGAAAAGGGCATTCCAAAGGTGTGGGGCAGTGGGAGAGATTTTAGGCAGGAGATGACTTTAGATACAGAAGGGGTAGCGAGAAGACATCCTTAAGCAGAACGCAAGAGTCAGGCAGGTGCATAGCGAGAAATTCGGGCTGAGATGTCAGGATGGCAAAAGAATATATATCCTTAAAAGTGAGGATGAAAATGTTGTGTGTAATACGGGATTTAATAGCAAGGCAGGAGAGGGATTTCAGCAGGAGAGACGCTGAGACAGATTTAGAAGAGAGTAGAGTGATTCTATCAGCAGCGTTTAGGATAGATTGTAGGGGAGACAGGTGAGAGGCAGGAAGGCCGGACAGCAGGAGGTTACAATGTGTGATTGATCATTCAGTCTGTACTGTGTGCGTGCCCTCTCACACCCTCATCTCCCTCCCAAATGCAGAAGCACATGATGTGTGAGGCCTCGTTACAATCTCTGCATTAAGTGAAGAGTAACTAGAGCTTTAGCAAAATATTGAAAAAATTGGTCAAAACTGCAATTTACTTTGGCTGTCTACTGGCTTAATGCGTGGCAAAAGGCTTGCAACCCTTGCTCCAGCTAACAGTTTTTTTTACAGCTGAGAAAGGGTAAATTTCAAGTTTTGTGATGACCTGGGAAAGTCTAGGTGTGGGTCCCAATAAGTGCCTGGACATTATAACCAAGAAAGGGTTAAATGCTCAATTACTTAACATAGGAACATTGGATCTCATTGGAATTGGTGCTGGATCTCCAAGTATCAATGTTAGAGCACCTCTGTAGCTCAGGGGTAAACCAACTCCAGTCCTCAAGGGCCACCAACAGGTCATCTGTTCAGTATATCCCAGCTTCAGCACAGGTGGCTCAATCAGTGGCTCAGTCAAAGACTGAGCCACTGACTGAGCCATCTGTGCTGAAGCTAGGATATCTTTAAAACCTGACCTCTTGGGGGGTCTTGAGGGCTGCAGTTTAGCCCCACTGCTGTAGTTAAATGATTCAAATAGTGCTGTCCCTGCTATAAGCAAAGATTACATTTTAATGATTTAATTAGCGAGCTGCAGGGAAGTACGAGCGAGCGCGCTGTTTATGTATTTCTTTTCTGTCAGTCCGGATTGTGAGGATAATGTTTCCAGGCACCTTGCAGCTTTACAATAATACTAGCAGGGAGCAGTATTACGCCGGGTTTCTCTTTAGATCTTGGCTACATTTTAGCAAGGGAATATCCCCAAGCATGTACGCATTTTCCCTGAAAGGAAAAGCAAATTAATGTTCATTTGGCACATTAACTGTGATGTCAAGTCAAGTGGAAATAAATCATTGGTATTTTTTTTTTTTATCCGAGGCTTACACTGCAATCTGTCTCCTATATGAATATATTCAATTTTTTTATTTATTTTTTCTGTTTAAATGTTTATTGAGAGATTAGGGGTTATTTGAAGGAAATCTCACCCTTTGCCAGGCTGATTTAGAAGGAATCTCTTTTTACATTTGCTCTTCAACATTTTTCAATGGATTGCGTTGCTGCAGTTATATATTACAGAAAGTCTGGACTAGAGGGTAACCAGTCACAGTTAATTATAATCATACAGAAAGATCTTCATCTATTATGGCATGTATATTATGTTTACATCATTATTGTATATCCCAGGGCTTGTAGTAAGCTAGGATTGTCTTTACACTACACCATTATATAATTATTTATGTTGAACTGACCCACCATACAGATGCATGTCACTTTTCTTGTTGTTTCTCATACCTATTGTTATCCTTTCCAGGGGCCAAGTATGTGTGGGATGAGCGTCTTTGTCCTCTGGTAGGGGTCCCAGGTCAGGCAAGGTCGTTTGCACAGATAATGTGTGCAGCTGTGATTGCTCCCCCATCCTGCCTCTTGTAGGCTTTTTGTCCATTCCATCCAGGTTCTGTCTATCTCTGCATCTTCCATTCGCGTACTTCCGGTTGGCATTCCACGGGGGTTGTGGGTGTCAAGCCTCTTTTTCAGGTGCCGCTCCGTAAGCTCTCCGCCCTTCACACTGCTGCACCACCGCTCAGCTCAATGCCTCTTTTGTATGCGTTTCGCCACCCGTATTGCCTTCATCTGAGAATCTACGTCCGGCTTCTTTGACTAGGAACATTGATCTGGCATAGGAAGCAGCCACTAGCTGTTTGTTATAGGAAGCCAGGGGGTGTGAATGAGGCTGATTCACTACAGATGTGGGAAGCAGTAACAGTGGCAGCAGAAACTAAGGCTAAGGCCCCAGTGTGCGTGCTGCTCGTTCCCGGCATCAGCGCTACCTGGTGGACTCCCTGCAACTCGCGAAATGAAGGTGTGGCAGGGGTGTGGCCATAACACCACACGTTTGGTTCGCCCTCATTGGCTGAACCACCGCCGTGACGTGGCCAATGCTCGGCTGCCACGCCAAAAAGACAAAAATCTTGTCTTTTGTCCAAAGCGGTCATGCATTGTGCCTTGTGCGTGCACGCATACACACCCACTGGGGCCTGCCCCATAGAGGGCTGTGCCTTGTGTGCGGCACGCACGCCATCGCACGCGCAGCCGTGTCCACTGGGGACCTAGCCTTTAGCTATGGCCCCAGTGTTTACTGCAGCATGCACGCCTGGTGGCCTGGCGGCCTGCCGGGGCGTACACCGGTGAAAGCCGCGTTGTGCGGTCTAGGGGGAGCGATGGGAGGCGCGGCCATGATGGGAAGGAGGGGGCCAGCCATGACTTCAATGCAGCACAAAGCACCGCACACTCCTATTGGTCCACACAATCTGCCCTGCCATTGGCTGCCCGCACACCACGTGATCGCGTTGCAGCAAGGAAAGACAAAATTGTTGTCTTCCCTGCCAGCGGACCCGTCATCGCGCTTTGCGCGCCCACACACACGCGGCCACTGAGGCCTGCCCCAGAGGGCTGTGCTGTGGTGTGTGGCGCGCACGCCGTAGCGCGTGCCGCAGCGGTCACTGGGGACCTGGCCTTAGAGGCACACTGATGCAACAGAGCTATCCAGGTGCTGATCTGGCCTGATGACAGAGCTGCTGTCCCTGAGACCACAGGTTTAAGACCTACATGGGCCTAGCTCTGTGCCTCTCTGTGCCTCTCTGCGTCTCCCTATGTCTGTGTCACTCTTTTTCTGCTTCTCACTCCCGCAGCAGGGGAAGGGGTGAAGGGCTTTATACTGGGAAGGTGGAGCGTTTGAGGTGAGCGGGAAGCTATAACAGGATTTTGCCTAATTTTAGGTCTGGGCCCAGCATGCTGATCTGAGTTTTGGAGTAAATTATGCTCAGATTGGCGATGTTCGGACATGCGGACATCAAATTTATATTCAGGGGTTTATTAACAAAGTCACATACTTCAGCACGCGCAGTTAACCTCACCCCATCCCCCCCACCCCCCCTCCCAATTGAAATTGAAGACTTTGTTAAAGTCTAGGAGTTTGAATAATAACAAGCTACCACTAGGAAAGTTACACAGTATACAAAAGGTGAGAAATGTTGAATTGTATTTCCTGCCCAATGTGAGACAACTGCAGACCACATGTGTTTGCTTCTACTCCAGTAGATTTAATGCAGGTAGATAAAATAATGATCCATTTGCTTTTTGTAGGAAAAAGTCAGCGTAAGTACAACTGTTAAATATTATCCTGGAGCAGTTTTTTTGGTCTGGTCACTGAGCTGCCATAGCTGTTGCCACTAATTAGGATGAAATTACTGCGCTTGTCCCCTCTAGGTGATGCTGATGGACCAAAACACATGACATTTTTTGCAGGCAGGTGTACTACTGTTATTAACCCCTGTAAGGACTGACGGATTTGGAAAGTGCTGAAAACAGCGGCCGTGTGTCCGGCAGCGAAAAAGTAAAACATCTGCAATTCGAAAACAACAGCCAAGGGGTCAGCACGGAGGTTTACATGAACTATATCTCCTGGATGAACCAAGAGGAAACAGACCTAGCTGCGTGTGGCAGGTTTATTGATATGTAATGAAGTGGGTGCATGAGTTAGAGGACCGTGTGCATGTTTGTGAATCTCGGCCCTTATTTCCTGGTGTTATTGATCTTGTTTTCCGGCACAGAAGAGTGACTTATCTGACAGCTTCTTCAACCGTTGAACTTCATTTTGTTGATACATTTATGATGCTTTTTACAGACAAAAGAAGACAATTAAAAAAAAAAAGCTTAATCCAAAATTCTTAACAAAAAATATGCAGTAACATAGGAGGGAGAGGGAGGAGGGGGTATGATACCTTTATTGGAGCAATGAGTAGTTGATATGTTACAAGCTTTCCAACCTCTCAGGGTCTTTCATTGGGTATTTCAAATACTAGTTGGTCCAATAAAAGGTATCATACAGTACCACCTTCTCCCTCTCCCTCCGGTGTTACTACATGGAAGAAAGGACCAACCCGGCTCCCCACCCTTCTTTGCTAAAAAAAATATGCTGGAACACTTAGGCCCAAATTCACTAAATGGTGCTATGTTTTAGCATGTCTTAATGCAGCGGTGCGCCAACTGAGGAGCGGTAGTATTTCTAGGGGGGAGGGGCGGTGGTTGCCGACGGAATAAAATGAATCCATTAGTAAAATCTGCATTTCTTTTAAACAATGTGAGCGTAGTACAATACCGAACAATGAGTATTCAATTAGTATTTCTTTCCTTTTTTTTGTTCCCTACATTGAGCGAAAAAAAATAAAAGGAACTTGGAAACGAGGGCAACAGGGAAAGCATTCAGTTTCTAACGCCCCTATTTCGCAGGAGATTCCCACAGTAAAAACGCCCACGTCTGTGCACCTCGCGAAAATATAAAAGCGCAAATATCTCGAGGGCACGAAAACCTTTACATGCGAGAGGATTGTACCAGCCCAATTTCTGAAGCCACATTACAGTAAATCACTCCGTCTCATCCATTACAAAACGGATCTGTAAACTGTAACCAAATCTTTTCTTTCATCCCAGATGAGTCACCAGCTTGCCATGCAGGGAGCAGGAAACACTTCCCCAGGCCTGACAGTGATAAGGATAAAAAGCAATGACAGGCATGTAACTACTGTACCAGCACTCACTGACCAGCTCAGTGGGGATGTGCTTGGTGCTTGCCGATAGTATTTATCTTTGTCTAACATGGATACATCTTTAATCTGAGCTGCCTTGTTCCCCTCTTGTGCAGACTACCCAATCCTGTAACTGGAAGAAGAATGTGATGATGGACAGAGGAGAGCACAGATATACATGCCAGTGGTAATTAATGTAGGGGGGGAGGGGGGTTAAGCTTCCAAAACAGCTCCTTATTATATTCCTACATGACAGCTGTACCCCCCAGAAATGAAGGGTTACCCTCTCTCTCTAATGGGGAACAGAAGCACATGCCAGTTTCTCCCAATGCAGAGATGTCCGGTGTTTTATGTGACTTCACTTGATAAGGTAGAGATGGATTAGTCAGGCTCTCCCTTCACTCCCAGCCTATTGAAAAGAATCTCACCTTTAGGTTACAGAATGAGTGGTGCAGGGACTGGGAGTACAATCCTATAAAAAACTCTGCTATTACCAAGCACAGAGGGCGGACACACCATACAATAAGGCACTTAATGCTGTTGTTACTTACTAGCAATATAAGACTAGAAAGGCTAAAGGCTGTCTTTGTCTTGTTGGGGAGTAGTAACTCCAGCCCAGGCTTTTTGTCTTCTATGCCAGGGGTGTTCAACTCCAATCCTCAAGTCCACCTCCTCCCCCCCGACAGGTCGGGTTTTCAGGATATCCCTGCTTCAGCACAGGTGGCTCAATCAGTCCCTGCTTCAGCACCGGTGGCTCAATATGACCCTGCTTCAGCACAAGTGGCTCAATCTTCGACTGAGCCTCTTATTGAGCCACCTGTGCTGAAGCTGGGATATCTGAAAAACCTGACCTGTTGGGGGTGCTTGAGCACTGGAGTTGAGCACTCCTGCCCTATGCTGCAGCAAAGCTAAGTGCTTGCAGCTTGTACCCTGCCTATAAATAGCATTCCCCAGCCTTGTCTCTGGTCCAAGGAGAAACCCACGGTCTCTTTCTCTGGCACTACTCTCTCCTTGAGATGGGCATTTACATGCATATCCATACACATATATGTATATAGCTATACCTGTATTATGTTTCATAACAAAGCTAGACAAAGCAAAACTATTTGTACAAACAAAAATGCAAATCAAATTGTGCACCCAGCTATACTCACTATATTCATGTTGTACAGCTGTTTTTAAAATAATTGAATATACCAATGTTTTTCCCCAGTCTTGCTTTCGTAATTTTTTTTTATATTTCTCATTGTGTTTGATCAATGTGCTAAATGTTAATAAATAAAACTTCACCTTCCTCCTCCTCACGCAATAAACTCAGATTAGCTGCTAGCTGTGCTTATAGATAGCGGAGGGTTAAATTCAGCTACAAATCTCTTTATGCACCTACAGCTATAGCAGACATTATTACCCCATTCATGCAGAATCTTGCAAGGAAGAGCACATATTATTGCATGCACGAAGGTTGCCAGGTGTCCAGTATTGAGCCGGACTGTCCTGTATTTGGAGACTATGCCCGGTAACAAATGAGAGGTAATACTGGACACGTATGTGTATACCGGTATTACCTCTCTGGACATGCAGCCAATCAGTAGGTGGCGTCAGGAGCCTGGGGGAAGGGCCAAGGAGAGGAGGAAACAGCATGGAGTGAAAGCGTGCATGTTTCGAGCGCATCTCTCCTTTCACCATTGTGTCCAGTGTCTTTGGAGAAGCCGCCTGCCAACCCTAAGGGGATAACGCGCAAGTTGCCATGGGTTTCAATGGCGCCTGTGGTAGATGTCATTTTCACAGTAGCGTTAACGCATCTCATCGTGTTACAGGGACTCATACCGACTGCTGTAACACCTGTGCCTGACAGAACAATACACAATAGTGTAACGGAAGCACTGTGCGTTCATAGTGTCAGAACGAGCGGGCAGCATTGGAGAAGCTGCCTATTATGCTGCAAGAAAAACTGAAAGCAGCGGAACATAACCTTCCCCTGAAAGAACATATCCCCTTTCAGCTTAGAAAAGGTGCAGATTATCACACCAGGGAGTTTCCTCCCAGAACAGGCAAAGAGCTGTTGCAAATGTGGAACCTGAGGCCATAGAACAGGGGTGGGTAACTTCAGTCCTCAGGGCCCACCAGCAGGTCAGGTTTTCAAGATATCCCTGCTTCAGCATGGGTAGCTCCATCAGTCTTCGACTGAGCCACTGATTGAGCTACCTGTGCTGAAGCAGAGATACCCTGAAAACCTGACCTGTTGGTGGCCCTTGAGGACTGGAGTTTCCCACCCCTGATCTATATGAACAGATAGTGGCCTGCGGACATGCAGCCTGATAGACAGTCAATTAGGTATATAAAACGTATTCCAACCTGAGACATACCCCCTCCCACGATGAGCCGCCACTGTACCTTTTGTTTCAAACTTCCCTCTAGATTGTAAGCTCTCACGACGAGCAGGGCACTCATTATCTTCTGTATCTGTTTGAGCTTGTTTGTCATTCTGTTTATGTAATATACATAACTCTGTACCCCCATTGTACTGCGCTGCGGAATATGTTGATGCTTTACAAATAAACGCTAATAATAATAATAATTGGCGCTAGCCTCAGTATTCACATTTCCTGTAAAACATGTCCCCATGTATTCCTCACTGCTCTCTTTACAATCTTTGACATGCTTTTTCCGGCCTAACATTTTAATTCAATACACCTCAAATAGCCACTGTCCTTATCTTCCCTACCCATGTGACCCGACAATCTCTTGTACATAGCGTGCCAGGTGGCTTCTCCAAAAATACTGGGCACAATGGTGAAAGGTGTGACACGCTCAAGACACACACCCACCCCTCTCACCTCTCTCTGCTCCATGCTGTTTCTTTCTCTCCTTGGCCCCACCCCCAGGCTCCTGATGCCTCCTCCTGATTGGCTACATTACCCAGCAGCAGCCAACCAGGATGGAGGAAGCTACCCAGCCTACTAGCAACAGCCCTGCGCTCTCCCTGCTCGGGGAAATCCCGTGGCCCCCCAAGCCGGTCAGGTCACTGTGTCCAGAGAGGTAATACCGGTATACACATACATGTCCAGTATTACCTTTCATTGTTTGCTGAACGCTGGACTGTCCAAATACAGGACAGTCCGATTCAATACTGGCCACCTGGCAACCCTACTTGTGCCTCAACCTAACCAGAGTGTATGCAGCTCTTTGAGTAAGAATATGAAACACACCTTGAGATTTGTATTATCCTGCAAATCCATGGCCTATTTATCTTGGGCTACATTCTAGTGTAAGGGGGTCACCCCCGGTTCCCCTGATTTTCCTTTGCCCCCTGCCTTACCCCTGTGGCAGTGGGGGAAGGGGACGGCGACTTCTCCCGGCGGGCACCGCCCTCTTGGTTTTGGCGCGAGCTTCGCCCATGCGCAGTAAAGATCGCGCACGCGGTCCCCATAGAAAAGAGCTTTGCCAAGGACTACAATTCCCAGCAGCCTCTGGGGACTGCACTTTCACCCTTGTCACAGGCAGCATTGAAGCCAATAGAGCTGGCAGATTCTCATGCTGCAGAGTTGCAACAATGTTGTGTACAGACAGGGTTTTTGTCAGTTGCAGCACTTTAGGCAGACAGAGACCGGAGCAGCCCAGGGAAGGAGGTAGGGTACAGGAGTCCAGGACTCCCTGTACTAGGCCAGCACCCCCAGGGCTCGAGATAGCTCAGCTCCCCAGTAAGGTGAGTGTTGCCAGGGGCAGCCCTCAGGTTAGGGACCCTGCCACTTACATTAGTGGGAGCTGGGAAAGGAAGGTTACAGAGAGTTGGAGTCAGGGAGCTGTGAGGGAAGGAAGGGTGTGGGGAGCGAGTGCAGCTCCTGCCCCCATATAGGTACTCACACCCCAACGTAGGCCCCAACTCCCCACTAGGTTAGTGGGTAAGTGCTGAGGGAGGCCCAAGATAGGGACGCTGCCCTCAGTGTAGTGCTGCATTGTCAGAGTCACGGCGGGCAGTGCTGTGAGGTCTGACAGGCAGGCACCTTGTTGCGCAGCACGTTGACTGCCAACCTCCAGTGAGCTACAGCTTGCGGCTGTAGGTGCTGGGACTAGTTATATAGTAGTGAGGCCGAGGGACTTGGGTAGTTAGGGGAGTGGGATAAGTCATTACCCCGGCAGGCCCATAGGAGTTCCCCAAGCCACTACAGGTTGCTGCACTACAGGGACAGGCCCTAGGTTAGGATTCCTGTCACGTTAGTGCCACTTAGATTAGACAGGGACACAGCAGACGCTGCGGTTCCTGTGAAGCGGTTCGGACCCACGTTGGGGTCCGCAGAGACTATTCCAGAGGGAGACCGCCCTGGTGGTCTGCGTACAAAGGAGTTCGGTTGGAGGATCAGACGGATTCATCACACGTCTGACCCTTTGCGAAGCCAGTTGCTGATCCGAGTACCGGAGTGCTCGGCAGGTACCATACAGTCATAAGTGCACCAACGGGCCCTTAGTATAAATAGTGACTGCGCAGTCACCCATTGACTCTCTCTGCAAGAGTGCGGGACATTGGGTGGGGTTCATTGGACACTGGGTGGGATCACCTGGTGTTGGGGAAGCGTCCTGCTGGACGTCGCAGTAAGTGTCTCCTCGAGAGAGGGACACCTGTTCTGATATGTTATGGTATTAATGTGATGATGTGTTATATGCTGTTCCCAGTAAATGGTATTAGTTAATATATAAATCACTGTGTATGGTATTATTGATTGTCCTGCGAGGAACCACTCCCCCTCTGGTGGGAGCCATCGCAGGTGGAGGCGCTGAATTGAGTAAGTGGTTACCCCTAGTATAATTGCCCCAGGTTCCCCGTGGCGGAAGCTCAGCCCTCCTGCGAGCCAACAGGTAACGCACCACACCCGAGTAACATTGTATGTTCTCCTTCACCCCACACTAAATCTGCGATTGGGGGGGGGAATACCCGTTACACTTCATTTATTTAACAAAGTGTTCCTGCCATTGTCCTCCTCCGTACATACCTTCCATTGTTGCCAATATACTTATTCACCTAAAGTTCTAAATATACTGTTATCATGAAAGCAATCGTGCTTTTTATTAATCTGGCAAAGTGTATGACAGCCGGCCCAAATAAAGGAACCTCCAATAAAAATAGTTGTTGTCAAAATAACGATTTTCAGAAATCCTGAAGGAGGCAGGTCCTACCAGATTTTCCAATTAGCTTTTCGAGCAATGAATAAACCTTTAAATACTGTGTCCACAAGAGTATCTCCTTATAATAAAAGTTTATTCTGATGGATACTGCATGACATGCTTCTAAAAGAAAGTCATGACTTATCATAGAGCATACTGAAGATATTAGAGTGCAAATCATTCATATTTCTCTTGCGTGAAAATAGTGCTGACAGTGGGCAATGTATTTCTATATGATAAATAATTATTTGTAAGGCCTGAGTGTGTATACTACAAACATACAGTAGGTAGAAGAGCTCAACGTTTGGACGATCTCGCTCCCGACTTCAGTTCCATTCAGACCTTTAAAAATGGCCGTGGCATGTGCTGAGACTTTGCCTGACCAGATGTTTTTCTGTTACACTTATGTGTGTTCAAAATCTAGTTGCAATGATATTGACAGTATGAGTTAAGGATTAGGACATTGGAAATCATTCCCGTGACCTAAGTGTAGTAATTGAGAAATAAATAGAAGTGAGTTTCCATACCATGTATCGGGAATACATCTGGTATATTTGGTTGTCTAAACGTAGGTTCCTCCTTCCACGGATCCAAAAATCCCCAAATTCAACAAATAACAGGCAGGGCACGTTCACCATAATTCCCAAGGAGAGGCAGGCGGAAAACTTAGCACAACTTCACTACTTGGCATTTTAAACAATTTATTTACAACTCTTAGCATCCACATCACTTTATTTATCTGTCTGTGTAAATCCTGTTTGTAACTTCTTCATCTGATACTGCAGCATCCTCACCTTTCAAGGAACAACATTACAAGGTTGTCAGGACAACCCTGACTGGACCAGCATCTCTCACACATTCACACCATCTCTCTCACACACACCCAACATCTCTCACACACATAAACATACCCAGTATCTCTCTCTCTCTCTCTCTCACACACACACACACACGCACACGCACACACACTCACACACACTCAGCATCTCTCACACACATACGCAGTCTCCTACTTTGGGTCATTACGCATTCACCACCACTTAAGCATGCATGCCCTCATATCTATCTAACCAATAATATTACATAACAATGCTATAATGCATATATCTTTTTAAAAACGTAACAGTTATAAAGCAGAGAAAATGCTTTAATATCAGCATATTGCAAATTAAACACAGAATGGTTTAAATAAATGTTTGTATTGATGCTATACTGTAAGTTAATATGACAGATGTGCCTCTGCAGGGTCTCAGCTGCTAGTGAGGCGCATAATGCCGTCCTCGATACGGGCAATGTGCTTGTGGCTGTCTCTCTCTCTCATGGTTCCTCCCGTATACTGTCCTCTCTGGTGCTTGTTTTGCTGGGAGCTTTCAGCAAAATCTCTGTTGTATATCACGGTTCTGTAATTTATTCTTTGCTGCACCCTTTCTGCCACTAAGTGGACTTCTGTCTGAATTGGTCACCTTTTGTACTTTTGCACCCTTCTGCAGTTTGTGGGACGTCCCTGAAACCCATTAGTGTGTTCACCTTCTGCACCTCCCTGGGGGCTGCCACTTCCAAGCTGGGGCTGCTCTCCGGAACAGCTGATCACTTGTACATTGTCTTGGTGAGCTGTGAATGTGGCATTGTTATTGTTCTGCCATATGTTCACTGCACCATTTTTCTGCACCTCCATTAAATTTTATAATTTGATCCCCAATACCTGGGGTCGGACTGCAATCCGGCTCCCGAGGATTTTTAATTGTAACAGAAGGCCATGATATTTCTTCATGTGGGATACAATGTTTCACTAGGTGCGGGGTCCGAGTCTGATTGAGCCTTTTGATGCTGGCAACGCGTTTCGCATCCCTTACACACAGCATGACACGTGGAATCAGGTCTAGTAAATGTAGGTACCTGTTGCTGATCACTTCTTGTGTAAAATGCTCTGTTTAGCTGCTCAAACACTTTTTCAGCTGTTTCTGTATCCTCATCAGGCCAGCAATTTATCTCTCAAAAGGCAACTCCATCCAACTGTCCCATTATCATATATAGTGGCAGATTTCCTATTAGATCCGGGCCTAGCGCGGCAACATTTGGGGGCCGCATACAAATCGGCACTTGCCAGCTGCGCATGCGCGATCGATGAGAGCCAATTGCGCATGCACGGTCGGCAACGTGACGTCAGATGACGCGCCTTGCCATGGCAACGGGACACTTGGCATCAAATGACGCTGAAGGAGGTGGGCGGCACCAGGTAATTGCCTGAGGGTGGCATTTTTTTTTAAATCCGCCACTGATCATATCCGCTTTGTGTGCATCTGTCAGTGGATACTGCAGGAACAGGGCCCTCGCACCAACTGTGAGACAGTTGTGTCTCCTCACCGGTGAACTTTGGTAGCCAGGATATACTCAATGAGTACGGCATAATGTTGGGGTTACAGTGCTACAGTCCACACATATATGTGCAAACAAACAATACAAACCGGCGCCTAAAGAGTTCAAGGTGGATCTGTATATAGTCCAAATGGATAGAATACCAAGAGGTTGCAACTCCAATCTTGTGCAGGAGGTTGCAAATCCAATCTCACGCTTCCAAAGTCCACAGCAAGTAGTTATGTGGCATATAAAAAGCAAACCGAGAAAATCATCATAGTGCAACAATGCTACTAGAATACATAGAAAAAACAAACAAGACAAGACAAACAATAAACAGACAAAAGCAAGGCTAAACAATTAATATAAAGAGTTAATTTAATACATAAAGTTAAAATAACAATCAAGAACGCTGGTAGATGACGATTCCGGTTTGGAAAAACCGGAATCCTACTCACAAGATGTTCGTATAAAATGCGCAGTGTTAAGAAGGTAAGGTGGTGACTCCCACGGCATCAGATTAGTATCGGCTGTCTCGGGGCTGCTCCACACGCTCTCCCTCACTCCTTGGCCGGAAATGCATCACTGGGGGTGGGTTTAAGAAAGAAACGCCTCTTTCTGCTGCTTGTACACGAACATACACTCGTGAGAGGTCTGCCTTCGTTCAAGAATAAACTCCAGATGACTGCCCAACGCGTTTCGTGCGCATGCGCACTTCTTCAGGGGAACTATTTTGTTTCACCTAATTTATAGCTTTGAGCGCTAATCACACCACACTTTTTTTTCCATATATGTGCAAACGTCATTCTCCTCCGCTTTAGACCCTAAAATCCTGTTCGGGAGCGCCACGTGTAGGGTCACACTTCCACAGTTCCGAAAATCTATGTAATAATTCACCAAATAACAGGCGGGCCACCTTCACCAGAATTCACAAGGAGAGGCCGTAGAAAAACTTACTGCTACGTGGCATATAAAACAATTTATTCACAACTCCTTGCATCCATATCAATTTATACATCTGTCTGTGAGTCCTACTTCCAAGTGCCCCCTCAATATCCTCATCCTTCAAGGGACCACATTCCAAGGTTGCCAGGACAACTCTAACTGGACCAGCATCACACACACACACACACCCAGCATCCCTCTCATGCGCACACACACACAGCATCCCTCTCATGCTCATGCGCGCGCACACACATATACATACCCAGCATCACACACACACACGCACACACGCACACACGCACACCTCTATAAAAGTGTACATATAAATCTCATGAAATATATCAACACAGTGCTATAAGTTATTAATTACAGTGATGACGGTGATATAAATAATAACAAACAAATGGGATTTAAAAAAACCACACATAAATCCATGCTGCCTGAGTAAAAAGACTCCATAAAAAATGTCTTCTTAATACATATAAGTCCAAACAAAAAACATGCTTTTTGGACTTTTTACTTGGGTTTATACAATCTGACTTGTCTATGATATATTGTAACAATGCTGAGAAATTACATTTGACAATGTTGAATAGCTCTACAGATCATTATTTAGCTGTGCTCTCATGAGCCAAAGCAAAATCACTAATACTCTGCAAGATGCAAAGCAAGAAGCTTATTGCAGGGGTGGCCAACTCCAGTCCTCAAGGGCCACCAAAAAGTCAGGTTTTCAGCATATCCCTGCTTCAACATAGATGAGCCACCTGTGCTGAAGCAGGGATTTCCTGAAAACCTGACCTGT